>ML400323.1:2692-42207 GCA_005239525.1 Nicotiana knightiana | reverse complement strand
CCCACCCCCAAACCAAAACCATTTTTATTTCTTCTTCGATTTTCAAGATTTGGTCTTAATTTAGTCAAGTCTATAAGGTATCTCCAATATTTTGAAAACCAATTTAGGTCTTAATTTGTTAAATATCAAATTATCATTTTGAAATCGAATATTTTGATATTGGTATTTGATATTTTGGTATTCAATATGGTATTTGGTTTAAGTTTAAAAAAAAAATAGCATTAGGTATGGTATTTGATATTTTAAAATAAAATACCGAAATATCGTACCGAAATAGATATTATATTACACAATACACATTTTATTAATTATAACATAAATATAATAAATTTAAAATTTTACTTTCTTTTATTCTCTAAGTTTGTCAATTAACTCTAAGCAAGTAATAAAGACGTTTCTCTATGTTTTCTCTCTCTTAGTTGGTATCAGCTGATTTTGGACAAAACGTTACTTTTTGATACTTTAATTAAGAATATTACCGCCTATGACTCTATGCACTAGTTAGTATTCAAACTGAATAAATCGAAGTTGTCGAACCGAATAAACCGAAGCCGAAAGGAGAAAAATCGAATCATACCGAATTTAATTAGGTATGGTATTGGTATTGCATTTTACGAAACCGAAAACCGAAAATACTGAATCGAAATATCTAAATATTGTACCGTACCGACCGACGAACACCCCTAACCCAATTTCCAGGATCTTAATTTAATAAAATTTATATATCAAACCTTAATTTGGAAACTAATAATGTCATTCTCGTTATTTGCTTGCACGCATCAAATTAAAGCACATATATAAATTATGAAGCTAATAATTATATCATATGTATAATTAGGGGTGTTCATGGTTCGATTTGGATAGAGTTTCCCTTAAAATGAAACCAAACCAAGTAAGTCGTTTCTTCAAATATTGGAACCAAACCAAACCAATTAAGTAGGTTTTTTATCGATTCGGTTTTTGTTGGTTTTTCATGTTTTTCGGTTATTTATCAGTTTTATTCTTAAATACGAGACATACACTATCAAACACATATTCCGTATATTTTCAATGTAACACTATTAACAATTGTTCTTTGAGAAATATATTATTTATCAATATATATTGATGATAATTGAATGAAATAGTGATGAATAATTTAAGTACTCAATTAAAAATCGATTTTTTCCAACACGAATAAATTCTTGTACTTAGCAAAAGAAAACTACCAATCAAACTAGAATAGTAGAATGTAAAGGCAAAGAATTAGATTATTATAATAGCAAAATCTAGACTAAAAATACAAACGATTAATATGTACCATAAAATTTTAGAAACTTTATATAAAAATATACATATATATAGGCATAATAATAAATTTAAATAGCCACCTATATAATCGGTTTGGTTCGGAAGTTTTCGATTATTTTTTTATCAAAACCAAAATCAAACCAAATCTGATCAGTTTTTAAAATTCAAATTCAAAACCAAACGAAACCTAAAAAACATCGATTTTTTGATCGGTTTGGTTCGATTATTGATTTGGCTCGATTTTTCAGGTTTTTATGAACACCCCTATGTTTAATGATTGAAATATCTACATCCTTAATTAGTTATAGGTGGTGAATCTAAGCACGGAAAATGAATAGCTTCCTGGTACAGAGCATTTTACTGAGTCTGGAACCCAATTATTGGGTTTCTGGACAAAAGTGACGTTAATGTGTGAAAAAAAAGTTATATTTTTATATATAATGCGGTAATATATTGCGCTATACATGAACAGAGTTTTGTCCGTTAATGTATAGCGCCCAGATTTTCCGCGTTATGCACTGACGACTGGCAGGTATAGCGCATGAAAATAAAGCGCTATACCTTTTTTCTGGCCCACTAATGAGTTAACTGACATAACAATAATCCAAATGGGTATAGCGCACATTAAAAGAGCGCTATACATCAAAAATTTCAGCACTCCGGGCTAACCATTTCCATATATAAAGGGGTTAGGATTTTAGGAAAATCCATTCAGAAAATATTCTAACTCCCGTTCAATTATTTCTTCTGTTAAATTCTCAAGTATTTTTTCATAATGTATGGAGAGTGTAGAATAAGAGTTTCATTATATTGGGGGGTGAGGTTGTGATGGAGAATAACTTTGTGAGGTACAGTTTATCTCCACAGTGTCATTGCCACTTACAATAGAGTACGATAAATTGGTATCGTTGTTATGCAAAAATATGAGTGCAAGGAAACGTTCGGTGAAACTTAAAGTAACTGAAAGATATATGTATTCCGTCACTTCGCAAGGAGTTACTTTTTACTCGGGGTATAACATCGACGAGGATGAAACTTTGAAGGATTTTCTGAGGACTCCGGATGAATATCAGGAATTTTTTGTAATCGAAATGTTGGATATGTACGTCAAGGTCGAAGACGTTCCCAACAATGAGGTTGCCCGTAGTAGGGATAACCTCCAGTCATAAACTTATCACCGCCGGCGAATGAGAAAGGAGTAAATAATTTCTCTCTTGCTTTACATAATTCACAAGAAGAGTGGTAAACTTCAATTTTCTTTTGTGTTATGACGTACATTTTTGTTGTATTGAATTTGTATTAACGCTTTATCTTCCACAAGGGGTACCGGCCGGATATGAATTTTACAAGTTATGAACCCACGCGTGGTTGGAATATGCCTAGTTTTGGTGTGTTAGATCATGGTGATCCATCTGGGAGTCATCACCAACATGAAAATGTCCATCATGGAATTTTATCACATTACGACTTGTAAGTGAAGTGATACAACTATATGGAAAGTATTTATTAATTTCAGTAGCTTATTATTTTGTTGGTTGTGCAGTGAAAACGAGCAAGTTGAACCACCTGTCCTCACTCAATTGCCCGAAGACAACGTATTAAATCGGGATCTGGAAGATGCACAGAGTGAGGAAGAGAACAGTGATTATGAAAACAATGCCGAGGAATCCGGAGAAGAGACACCCTTCCCTCATGAGGATCGTGATGAGGAGGATGAGAATGAAGGACCCGATTTGACGAGAGAGTATGCTCCAGCCCCCTAGACGAAGAGTGTACGAGTCCCAAGTGTCGTTTCATTCAAGGGAGATTCCTTACCTTGATATCTTTCCAAGCATTCCGGATGTGGAAGCTCTCCAAGGGATTTTGATGAAATTCGGATAGCAATGTGGGATGAGTCTAGACCAATGGTGCTGGCAAAGGGCATGTTTTTTTCTGATAAAGCGCGTGTAAGCAGGGCTTGTAAAATGCACAACGTAAAAGAGTGTCGTGAGATGATGGTATGGGAGTCAAGTCCCGTTGTATACAATATTGTTTGTCGCTGGTCATTTTGGCCATTTCATTGGATGTTGCGTGCAAGCAAGAAGAAGACAGGACTGTGGAAAGTGGGTAAATATATTCCCACCCACACATGTGAAATGGACACATTCAACGGGAATCACTTCATCTTGGATATTGACTTGATTTCTCTTTTCTTTATTCCACACCTCGAAGCGTCCATAAGGTATAAAATCAAAGAGTGCATTACATCAGTCCACCAGGAATATGGCCATACCATTACCAAAATAAAGGCATATCTCGGGCGCAAACGAGCGTTTGAAATTATCTATGGTAATTGGGATAAGTCATTTGTAGCTCTACCCAGGTACATGGCCGCACTGCAGCACTTTAAACCCGGGACGGTTATTGAACGGAAGATTGAGCGGAGTCCAGAAAAACCAGAATATATATTGAATTATGTGTTTTGGGCATTTAAACCAGCAATTGATGGTTTTTCGCATTGTCGGCCCGTAATATCCATAGACAACACTCATGTCTATGGAAAGTAAGATATCAAGTTGTTGATAGTCGTGGCAGTAGATGCTAATGGACGGATATTTCCTCTAACTTTTGCTGTTTGTGCCAATGAAAGCCAAGAGACATGGATGTTGTTTTTGAACCACTTTAAAGAGCACGTTGCCAAACAGCGTTCCGGTATTTGTCTAATATCTTATCGGCACGATAGTATCTTAAGTTTTGTGGAGAACTTTCCTGCATGGCAAGAACCTTATGCCTACCACCGTTACTGTGTGAGGCACTTTAAGGTCAATTTTCAGAAGGCATATCCCAACAAGGATCTGCATGATTTGATGTGGATGGAAACAACAGACCACCAACAACATAAATTTCGGAGGCACATGGAATATATCAGGCAAGAAGACGAGGCAACCTATCGTTGGTTACTGCGACATCACCCTGAAAAGTGGACTTTGCATGCGGACTGTGGCAGACAATGGGGAATTCTTACTACAAACGTGTTAGAGTCTTTCAATGGGTTATTGAAGTCGGAAAGAGGATTGCCTGTCACAGCCATGGTGCGGATGTCATTCAAGCAGAAGTCGGAGAGTTTGTTGAAAGGTCTACAACTACAACATCATTGATGGAAAGGGGTGTTGAATTTATGCCAGCATCGATGAAGAGATTTGAGAAATACAAGTGGCGAGCACATTGGCATTCATTTTTGTAGTATGATAACGAAAGAAATGTTTTTGAAGCTAGCACCGCTATCCATCAAAATCAGGAGAATAATGTACATACTGTAAATGAATCTACAAGGTTATGCTCTTATGGGAAATGGTCCATCTACCACATGCCTTGCTTACATGCTATCAAGTGCTTTCAAAAAGTTGGTTTAGGTATAACCAACTATGTTGATCAACAATATAGTGTTGCCAAGTACCTAACCACCTATAGCGGGCAGTTGCAGCCAGTGGGTGCTGAGCATTATTGGCTGCCAGAACCATTTAAAATGGTGTATAACAAGTCTTATTTGCGTCGAATACAGGTGTAGAAGAGAACGCGTATACGGAACCAAATGGATGTTAGTGACACAGTTTATGCACGCAAATGTGGTATATGCTCGCAAACAGGACACAACCGTCGAAAATGTCCTTCGGCTGGTTTGGGTGGAAATAGTAATCGAGCTCGTGGTGGGTGTTCTTCTAGTGTGCCAACTATCAACGAGTTTATGTTGTAATAATTAGTTGTTTGTTTATGTTGCAAGATTTATAAAATAAAATTATATTTGTTAATTGTGATTTGAACACCTCCATTTCAATTTTTAAATGATAATTAACAACATTTAAATTTCATAACATAATATTTCAAGAGAAAAAAGCACAACAACCATAACAGGCAAAGTATAGCACGGTTAAATACTACGTTATATGTGTTGTCTTGTCGAACTGAAAAAGCTGCCCAACTGACAAAAAGTTGTTTCGTACCCGACAGAATCTTTAACACGCAAAGCATAGCGCGGTTATATACTATGTTATGTGTATATATAGCACGGGTAAATACTACGTTATGTGTGTTGCCTTGCCTATAAATAACAGACTCATTCTAGTTATTTTTTGCGCTCAACAATAACTAATAGCAAATCTTTCAAGAAAATCAAGGTTTCTTTAATGCTGTCACAAATGGTTGAACGTCCTTATGTACCAAGATGCGAGTGCGGCAAAAAATGCATGATCGCTAGTTGTTGGGATAATGGTGAAGTTGGACGCTGCTACTGACACTGTATGAACAAGTTTTATAAGGTTCCCGACGCATCTATTTACAATTTTAAGGTATGGGTTGATGAACCCTGTTATCAGAAATTCTACAAAGAATCATTGCAGTATCTTGATAATTTGTGTTTAAAACAGTGGGAACGTGAAAAACAACATAAACGGGAACTTGCGGAGGTGAAGGCAAAACTGAAAGAGGTGGAAGAAGAAAAAAATAGGCTGGAAGAACAAACTAAGTGGTTGGAGCAGAGAATAATGGTCGGCAGGGACTAAACATTGACATATATGTGTTTAGTGTACTACTTTATTTTATGTTTTCAACTATCATTTATTTTAATTAGTTGTACTAAACTTTAATTTCGTTAGTTGTACTGAAATTTATTTTCATTAGTTGTCCTGGAAGTTAAGTTTTAATGTTTGTGTTTGTGTTGTAGTATGAAACTAAATAATGAACGGGGAAATAAAAAAGTAAATATTATATAAAAATTGTTGTTATTATTTACATCAAATACGAAGAAAAAAAAAGGAAAGAAAATCAATGTGTCCCGCATCCGGTGTGCCTCAACGCAGCTGTTGGCCTGAGGCACATCCCATCCCGTCCGGGTACGCTATGGGGATCGTCATCATCAAGTTGCCTCCTTATAGCCAGATGCGCCGCCGGATAATCGTCAGTGGTGCTGGCAGGATCGGTAGAAGGGGTCGTCGGTCCAGTAGAAACCTACATAAGAATAGAAAGATCAATATAGGAAAGTATATAATAAGTCACAATAATTTAAATTGTCTTACCATGATCTCGTCGGGCTCCTGAATGTAATCATATTTCGCAGCCATGTCAGCATCGCACAAAGCCTTAAAAAGGAAATTAATAAAGTAATGAAAAATAAATGAGAAGAATAAAAATAAACTTAAATTCAATACTAAGAAAACCATACCTGCGCCTATGATGATGAGCCATAAGTCAGCCGACGCCCACTATGCAAATCTCAGATCGGCCGATCCCAGCAGCGGTAGATGGGCCTGGGTAGTATGTACCCCAACCCACTCCAGCAAGGACCGTGCCTGTGATCAATAATAGACCTGACTGGGTCACCTGCGAAGTCCCTGGAGTGAGATGCATCCCAAGGTTGTATGACGGCATGCCCGTCTCATGTAGGCCACCCTACAGATCAGCAGCAACATCATCAGCAAGGGCCTCAATGCCCCATTGCTGGCCACCACCTTGTCCGGCACCCCCACCTCGTCGGGCACCATCGCCTCGTCGGGCACCATCGCTTCATCGGGAACCACCACCTCGTCGGGCACCACCACCTCGTGCGACACCCCTACCTCGCTCGTACTGCCCTGGATCCACATAATCAGGCTCGTGTCCCAACCGTTGATCATCTCGGGCTCGCTGTAGTGTCCGAGCATCCACCTATACAAATCACCGGCTGTAATCCTGCAAGGCGGCCGTAGGATCGATGACATGCTCCTGCATCTACAGTCCCATCTGATAGATTGTATGTAGTCCAATAGCCTGCACAACATATAAAATATAAACTACATATATTGCACTAAGTTACAGTTATATAATTAATAATAACAGAAAACATACCAGGGCCTCGTGCCAGCCCGACGTATGGAACATACTGACTGCCAGCCTGATGAATGGGATTCCCAATAAAAAGTCGGGTAACGTGGCGGTACCAGGACATATACATTTGAATAGTCTCCGCCTGGATCTTTGTAGGTGGGGGCGGAATCATGTGATCTCGTTGGTCCCAAGTATGGACCTGCGCTGCTATCCATGCTATAAATGCGGTGTCCGCCCTGGAACGATCACCCCTCTGATAATGTGTAGGCTCCCATGTAGGGCCCCCTCGGTATATACTGCGGACGACCAAACTAGCGAAGTACCTGCTCCGTGGCATGATGCTCCACAATATCGAGGCATATCAGCGGGGCGGAAGTGCTCCAAATCAGTCGGCCGACCGAGCAATAATCTAGCATGACACCTACCAAATCGTCGTTTTATGGCGTCCAGACGAATAATCAAATAAGAACACAAAACATGAGTATGCGCAACACTAAGTTAATCTATACCAGGTAAGTTAGGTACATATTTACCTGTGCGCCCTCCAACAGATCCAACACATCCCTGCAGAGGGGGAAATTATGATGAGCATCATACTCTCGTGCAATTCTACGGCAGAGAACCCACCTCCTAGCTAGAGGGAGAAACAGAGGTGGTACATTAGGAGGTAATGGTGGTAGAGGTTGCTGAAACTGCAGGAACCGCTCCCAGACCCAAACCTAACATACAAAGTTGATGTAAGGTTTAAGATAAATTCTAACTTGGTAGAATTGGAACTAATGAACAGATTATTCGATTATGTTGTCACCTGTAGAAGCGGCAGAAAACCACAAACGTCACTCTGGGTGCCCATGCTCGCCCGGTACATCTGCCTGTCATGTAGGCGAGAACAATAACACCCCAGCTGTAAAAGGGTAACTCATCTAGCAGCAGAATATGATGAAGAAATCGCAGGCTGACTAGGTTCCCCGAAGTGTTCGGGAACAAGATCCGCCCAAATAGAAGAAGCAACAACAACCTCGTATACCGGGTAATATGTAGCTCATCTGTATCGCTGGTGATGTCGAGGTGAAGTATCTCCAGGTGCTGTCTAATAGCGGTCAAACTCATCCGTCTGGACCCCGACGATGCAGTCTCGTCCTGTGGCCTGAAACCCGTGAGCTACTGCAGAATGTCCAAATACTGTGCACGCGCCATATATCTCATAGCAAAAGGCAGTGCAACGACCATTCCATCAACGGGCAGGCCATATAAAACCTCCACGTCCTGCAGTGTGATGATGGCCTCGCCAATGGGCAGGTGGAAAGTGTGTGTCTCCGGTCGCCACTGCTCAATCAACGCCGTGATCAAATCCCAGTCGAGTTGCAGCCGGCCGATCTGAAAAATCCTATGAATCCCGTATCCTGCAGGCGCTGTACTACACGATGATGGAGATCCCTGTCCCTCAAAAAATCCCACAGGTCTTCCACTCTCCTAGCACAGAGAGTCTGGGACAGTAACTCTCCCTCCCATACGTGGGAGGACCTATGATCTCCCTGTAGCACTAATAGCTCAGCGGAGTAAGGGCCGAGATGTATAGGCGGCACATCCATGTCGTCAACTGTAAATTAAACAACATTAATTGTATGTTTAATATGTAAATTAAATAATTAATTTCTTGAGCTATACAATATTTAATTGGAAGGGTATATATATTTATTGGGTTCCAGGCTTGATATTTATGGCCCAATAGCATCAAGCTATTCTTATTTTAATATTTTTATAATTCCGTGTGTTTGTTTTATAAATTAAATTTTTAATAATTTAATTGGACATAGTATATATACCTATGGGTTTCAGGCTCGATATTTGAGTTCCAGTAGCACCAAACTATCATGAATGATTATGTGTGTCAATTTCAATATTTTTCTAATTTTGTGTGTTTGTTTTATAAATTAAATTTTTAATAATTTAATTGGATAGAGTATATATACCTATGGGTTTCAGGCTCGATATTTGAGGCCCAGTAGCACCAAACTATCATGAATAATTATGTGTGTCAATTTCAATATTTTTATAATTTCGTGTGTTTGTTTATAAATTAAATTATTAATTTTTAATTATTTGATTGGACAGAGTATATACCTATGGGTTCCAAGCTCGATATTTGAGACCCAGTAACACCAAAATATCATGAATAATTATGTGTGTCAAATTCAATATTCTTATAATTTTATGTTTTTGTTTTATAATTTAAATTATTATTATTTAATTATTTAATTGTACAAAGTTTATATTTCATCTACCAGTATAAGAGATACTTAAACTACAAGGATTCTATGCTAAAATACTCTACACTTTACTATGCTAAAAGGTTGTATATTTTACTACGCTAAAAGGTTCTACATTTTACTACGCTAATAAATAATCTAAACTAAATATAAACAAAAAATATATTTTAATCACATAACATTCATAAAAATACATATAAAACAGTAAAAGATATTAATTAACATTTTTATTAACAGAAAAAAATATTTCTCAATTTTATATTTTTTTAGAACACTAATATCTAAGTCCGGATAAATATAACATTACTAGTTTCCCAAATAAAACACAAAACGACATGGAAAGAAATTCAAGTCAACTAATATGCATTGTTATACATGTTTCGACATAAAATAAATCGAAATACCTTGATTTATGATTTTCGAAAAGTGAATTAGTTGAAAATTTGAGTCCGAAACAATGAAACCACAATAACACGATGCTTTGCTACGATGTGGGACCTACGTTCTTGGCATTTTGTGTGACGGGTAGGGCCCACAAGATTTCTTTTGACGAAGAAAGGGGGGACCGCGGTTGGGAGCAAATAAAAAAATGGGGGAGGATGAGTTCTAATCGTGGGGAGGAAGAAGGAGTTTAAAAAAAAAGGTATAGCGCTCTATTTTCATGCGCTATACCTGCCAGTCAAATCGTCAGTGCATAAGGCGGAAAATCTAGTCGTTATATATGTATAGCGCGGTAATATACATTAACGGACAAAACTCTGTTAATGTATAGCGCGGTATATTACCGCGTTATATATAGAAATGTAACTTTTTTTTTCCACACATTAACGTCACTTTTGTCCAGAAACCCAATAATTGGGTTCCGGGACACGAATTCAAACAGATCATTTTCTACCATTTATTCATCTTATCTTCACATTGAAAATAATGTTTACAATTTCTTTTTTTTCTATCTAAAATAAATGAAATTTTTTCTTAAAACTTTATTTTAGGAAAATTTAAATTTTGCATTTATCACTACAATTCTTGCGTTTATAATCTCTCTCTCTCTCTCTGTCTATATATATATATATATATATATATATTAAAGGAATAAAGTTACCATATATAATTTGCATTATGGTTAAGTCAAGTGGCAAATTAATAAACCAATAATATATGATAACTTTATTCTATATTTAAGTGTTATATATATATATATATATATATATATATATATGTGTGTGTGTGTGTGTGTGTGTGTGTGTATATATGTACATATATATATATATATATATGTGTGTGTATATATATGTATGTATAAATTGAATTTGAATTAAATGATAATTTTGAATTTATAGATAAAAAATTTTAAATTAAAATTAAAATAAAAGAGAAATTTATCTTTTGTTATCATGTTATCATACTTAATTCGGTTAATGGTCATATGCGATCATGTTAGAAATTTTTTTTATGTTTTCTAATTATTTAAATACTACTTCACCTTTGGCAAAAGGGAAGAAAAATAACTCCATATAACTATAAAACTCTTTTACATTTAAAACCCGATAATTATAGTTCTTTAAAACACTATAGCTGGATTAGAATAAAGCAACTTTCTTTTAAAATAAATGTAATATATGTTTATCCAGATAACACAGGGAAGTTTAAAATTTATATATATATATATATATATATAAATTGTCACGACCCAAATTCCCAACCCATGGATCGTGATGGTGCCTAACACCACCCTTGCTAGGCAAGCCAATGTTAGAAATCGATTAACTAATTTCCTGGATTAATTACTTGAGCATAAATAAATAAATTTCAATTGCGCCTAATTAAAACAATTCCCATCAGAAATAAAATAAAATGATAACAATTATCATTTAAATAAAACGGATCACAAACTAATTATGTAAGCAACTCTAAGGCTATCCCAGGGTCTGATGTCATAATCCACGAACTACTAAAGAATACTACAAATAATGGCCGAAAGAAATAGTGTAACTGTTCTGAATATAATAAAACATTGTAAATAATAACGGGAGAAGACTCTCGGAATCTGCGAACGCCGACAGATGTACCTCGTATCTCCAAACAAATCGGGTGGTCATCCTGGAATCCTCTACTGCTGACTAGTACCTGGATCTGTGCAAAAGAGCACAGAGTGTAGTATCAGTACAACCGACCCCATGTACTGAGTAAGTGCCGAGCCTAACCTCGGCGAAGTAATGACGAGGCTAAGGCGAGGCTTTTAACAATAACCTGTGATACTAATATGTATAGTATAACACAAATAAATAATTCTACACGAACAAGAAAAAAAATATAACTGAGACAATACATATAAAGCAAGAAGGAAATCTTAAACATACTTAGGTGTCAATTTTAGCTACCAACAATTCCATAAAATAGTTGGTTTCCTCGTCAGTAAAAGTATTGAGCACATACACTGGAGACGCAACAAATCTAATTTTAATCTAGGTAATACGTACAGTTTTAGCTTTAGCATTGGCTCCTACATCTGATGGTTAATAATCCATCAACACAAAATTGAATAGTTAATGTTTCAATAATTTTCTCCACAAGAGTAGACAATGGAATGAAAAAAAAACAGATATTCACATCAAACAATGATTCCACCAATAATATAATCACAAGAATTAATGATTCGAACTATAATAACGCAAATGTGTAAATAAATACTGCAACGACAATAAAATAACACAACCGCCTCTTTCAGGCCTCAGCTATAACCAATCTTTAAAATTTCCAAGTTTTCAAATTTTATTTTCGAATAAAAATAGTGCCAAGATATGGAAATAGTATTATAAAATAGAAAGTTTCAAATCTTTGTTTTTCTAAAAGAACAAAACAGTAAAATAATCATTTAGCTCTTCAAAATTTTATTTTCTTTAAAAATTAGTAAGAATATAAATGTCCTCCCTTATCACTCCTTGTTGCTGCGTGCAACCCGCTCCCACCTGTCCTCCCTAAATATATCACCATTATCACTCCTGTTGCGGCATGCAACCCGATCCCACATGTCCTCCCTTATCACTCCTTGTTGCGGCGTGCAACCCGCTCCCACCAGACATATCATCTCAATTTATTCATAAAGAATTTCACATTTCAGGCCAAGCTTTTCACAATACTATTATTTCCACAATTTCAAGGAAAAGACCGTATAGCTCGTAAGCTTTAACCAATATCATTTCACAATAAAACCAACCAGAATATAAGTAAACGCCGTAACGCTGTCAATCCAGCTCAGTATTTATATACTATAATAAACTCAAGAGAACAATCAACATTTTTAACACACTTGTAACAACAATTGGAAATAATTCCATGAAACCCAATAACCACGCGAACCTCAACAATTATAAATAATAAACTGCATTTTTTTCTCATAACTTCATCATTAATCTCTCAACCATGAAACCAACAGGAATATCAAAATATATGCATTTATTTCATAAAAACAATGCCAACCTCTCAACCATATTTATATCATAAGGAAACCAGCTCAAGCAACCAATACTCTTGCCAAATAGTCACAACAATAACTAACAACAATTCAACAAGGCCAATTAGTCATAGAAACAATAATGAACATGTAACAGTTAAAACAATGATCGAATAAGTAGGGAACAGGAAATGGGATCATGTATAACAACAATTTGGGTGGTGCATAGATACTCGTCACTACACCTATACAGCACGCCCATGCATTTCATATAACAAATAAGTGGGGAGTCCTATTCCCTCAAGCCAAAGTTAGACCAAACATTTACCTCAATTTCGCAGGCCACTCACTGCTCAATTATTGCTTTTCCTTTTGAATTCACCTCAAACTTGCTCGAATCTAATCACAATTAACTTAATATCATTAACTATTTCTAAAGGAACTAACTTTATTGAAAATATAATTTTTCCTAAGTTTTCTAAAAAAAAGTGAAAACCCGACCCCGGGCCCGCTTGGTCTAAACTCGGGGTTCGGACCAAATTACGTTTACTCATTCACCCACGAACCCAAATATACAATTAATTTTGAAATACGATCTCAATTCGAGGTAAATATTCGATTTTTATAAAATTCCCTAATTCTACCCAAACCCTCAATTTTTACCATGAAAATTCTTAGTTTTTGTATCAAAAGTGATGAAAACAATGGGTAATTGAAGGAGTAAAGTTTAGAATTGATTACCTATGATTTGGGGATGATATTTGGGGGAGAAATTCTTTCCTAGGGTTGTAAGGTTCGAAAATTTGAAGAAGAAGAAGTCTACCCGTTTTGTATTTATTTTTCTGCCAGCTATTCTGCCTTGTTTCTCATGCCCCGCGATTTTTTTGTGTCCAATGGATTCCTTGTGAAATTCTAGTCAAGTTAGGATTTTGAATCACTCAATTTGGCTTATAATGAAGGAGACATGTAGATTTAAATATTTGCAATTAGTGCAGATTTTTAATACGCCGTCAGGGGCAATTTCGTAATTAATCTAAAAAAGCTGGCAACCTTAGTAAAATGCCCATAAAACCCTCATACGATGTCTAAATTCGATGATTCTTTTTGCTACGGGTCCGTAATTACGATATGGATCTAATACTTCATTCAAAACAGAAACCGGATGTCATTTGTTTAATATGATATCACTTATGTTTGAAGAAACGACGTCGAAGCATAAGAAAGACCGAGCGCAACACAACCCAAACCTATTTGAAACTCACCCGAGCCCTCGGGGCTCTAAATCAAACATGCACTCAAGTTTAAAAGCATCATACGGACTTGCTCGTGCGATCAAATCATGAAAATAACATGTAAAACAACGAATTAAACCTCAAAACTCATTATTTTCCTCAAGAACACTTATAGTTCATAACTTTTCAACCGGATGTCCGAATCACGTCAAACGAACTCCGTTTTTTACCAAATTTCACAGGCAAGGCCTAAATATCATAAAAAAAATTGTACTGGGCTCCGAAACCAAAATACGGGCCCGATACCAATGATTTTAAACATTAAATCTTTTCTTTATTTCATAAATATTTCAACAAAATAATTTCTTTCAAAAATTGATTTCTAAGGCTTGGGACCCGAATTCATTTCCGGGCATACGCCCGGGTCCCATATTTTACTGCGAACCTCTCGGGATTATCGAAACACAGATCCGAGTCCATTTACTCAAAATGTTGATTCAAGTCAACTAAAACCAAAATTTTAATTCTAAAAATTATTATTTCTTATATTTTCACATAAAAGCTTTTCGGTTTCACGTCCGGACTGCGCACAAAAATCGAGGTAGTAAAAATTAATTTTGTTTTTATGCTTAATATGTCTATAACGGAGTCTAAATTCATAAAATGACCTCTTGGGTCATCACAATAATAAAGTAAACCTACATGTTGGAGAAAGAAACGTCACAAAAATCCTTCAATATTCAAATAAATTGTTTTTTTTCTTTTTAAAAAATGTTTGTTTTTATAAATTGACTTCAAACAAATAACAAAACTATGGCTATACAATTGTTATCATTAATTTCAATTTAGCATCTTTTAGGAATTGAAAAAGTTGAAACCTCTTCATTTAGCTGCAGTCAAGCTAATATTGCAAGGGTATAATATTTTTTTCGTTAAAGAATATTAGTTATGAATCATTAGATTATGTGAAATGATTTTTTTCTCGAATTCAACAAGAGATATTGATTTCTAATTGATAGTTTCTATAGCGATTTTCAAGTGTAACAAAAAGTATATTTAAAAAAGAAATGGTATGACGTGAAATATATATTTTTAAAAATGTAAACAAATTATTAGAAATGGGATTAATTTTTAAAAATATAATGTAATTTTAAAAATAAAAAGATAAGATATTTTTGAATTTAGTAGAGATTTTTTAAAATTATTATAATAGAAGTCATATCACAAATAAAACAAAGAAACATAAATCAAATGAAATATTTACAAAAATATCCGGCCAGTTTTATTAATTATATTCTATAGCTAATATACATAGATGATATACCGACAACACACAATTATACACATATTATATATGAATTATATATAAATTACACATCCTTCAATTTTTTAATTTAAGTGATTGAGTGAGCACCTATTTAGGTTGATTAGATAAAGTCAAACGAAAAATATGAAAGAATTTCAACCAAAGACTAAAAATATAAATAAAGTTCTTATGTAGACAATTTATATTAAAACTCATCCTTTTATAGCGAAATAGATTATTTTTTGTTTAAAAAAACAAATAAAGGCATAAAAATTAAGATAAAAGAAATAAATATAGAAAAAAATGTATGAAAAATGTAAAAACCAGAAATAAGTTATGACAACGAATTTCTTCTTCTATTTCATATTTTTTGAGTATAAAAAATTTGGAAGTGTCACGACCCGAATTTTCCCAGACTCTACTGAGCTTGTCCGTAAATTGTGAGACCTAGGCAACCTAATGCTCTGATACCAACTTGTCACGACCCGAATTTCCACCATCGAAACCGTGATGGAGCCTAACGTTGCACTTGCTAGGCAAGCCAACATTAGAAGTTTGCAACATAATAATCTTACAAAAATACTGAGAACCACTACAACTCACACATAATAATTAAAGTAAAAAACGGAGCTTGTATAGTAATACTGCACATGTGGAAACTGTAAGTCTAGCTAGCCAGGGTCTGGAGTCACAACTCACAGACTACTAAGAATTTACTACAAGTATTTGGCTGAAAGAAAAATGTAAAACTGTTTGTGAACTAAATAATCTGTGAATGAATATAAAAGAAGGGACTCCAAGAATCTGCGGACGTCGGCAGATCTACCTCGGGTCTCCTGCGGTGAAGTCAACTACAAATCAGAATTAGCTCGGACCTATACCTGGATCAGCACAAAAATTACAGAGTGCAGTATCAGTACAACCAACCCCATGTACTGGTAAGTGTCGAGCCTAACCTCGGCGAAGTAGTGACGAGGCTAGTACAAGACGCCATATAAACCTGAATGGTATAGTCATGCTAATGGCTACAACGATAAACATAGCAAATAAAGCATAAATAATGGAAATGAGACATGCAATGGGGAATCACAATATAAGAAGTGAGAAACAATAAAAAGTCATAATTAGAACATAATCCTCAAATAAATTAAGCAATTAAGACAACAAAGGAAAACTGCACGGCATCACCCATCGTGATTTTATTCTCAACCTCACCAATATATAAATAAAACGGCACGGCATCACCCTTCGTGCATTAGACCTCACATAATATACACGGCATCACCTTTCGTACTTTATCACTCTCATATCATGACATAACATCACCCTTTGTGCATTAAACCTCACATATCATGGCACGACATCACCTTTCGTGCTTTACACTCTTCCTCACAATATGAATAAATCATGCACGACATCACCCTTCGTGCTTTACACTCTTCCTCACAATATGAATAAATCAATAACAACGGATAGAGAGAAGTTTCACAAAGAAATCAATATTTCATCAATGATTTATTTCACAATTTAACATCTCAACCTTGAATCAATATTCACAAATTTATAAACCTTGGTGGAACCGGATATAAGTCTCCAAACATTTCAATAACAACAATAAGCATGGATGACAGGATTTAAGGCTAAAAAATTTGCAAGAATAGAATTTCACTTGCATGCGATGACTCGACCACAACGCATGGGTGCTCATCACCTCACCTATACCTCGTATTCAAAAACAAAACACGTGGCAAACAATCACACAATTTCTATTCCCTCAAGCTAAAGTTAGACACAACACTTGCCTCGCTCCCAATATCACTTAACGCTCAATCACAACTTTGCCTTTCAAATTAGCCTCCGACAATATCTAGCAAATTTCCAATCAAATGATTTAACATAAGCCTTAGGAATCATCCCCGATAACTACAATTCAATTTAGCTCATATTTGAAAAAGTCAACAAAAGTCAACACCCGGGCCCGCTTGGTCCAAAACCAATTACCCATTCACCCCTAATCCCGGATATACAATTGGTTTTGGAATCCGACCTCAATTTGAGGTTTAAATTCCCAAATTTTGAAATCCCTAGTTTTCTACCCAAAATTCCCAATTTCACCATAAAATTCCTAGATTCTAGGTTGAAATCTTGTTAAAGGAAGTAAAAGATTCAAAGAAAAGAGTTAAGACTCACTTAACTACGATTTGGGGAAGATTTGGTCTTTGGAAAATCGCCTCTTGAAGTTTAGGTTTTGAAAAATGGGAGAGTGAATGAAAAATCCCATCTAAGTCCAAAGTTATCAGCTGCAGATGTTGCTTCGCAAATGCGAAGGAACAATCGCAATTGCGAGATCAGAGGCCTCCATCAGGTAGATCTACACCAACAAAATTTTCCGAAGTCCTAAACACCCCGTAGCCTACCCGAGACCTCGGGGCTCCAAACCAAACATGCACGCAAGTCTAAAAATATCATATGGACTTGCTCATGCGATCAAATCGCCAAAATAACACCTAAAACTATAGATTTAGCATCAAAATCAATGAAATTCTCAAGAACACTTAAAGTTACTAGTTTCTCAACCGGAGATCCGAATCACGTCATATAAACTCTGTTTCTCACCAAATTTCACAGACATGATTTTTATATTATATTAAACCTGTATCAGGATCCGGAACCAAAATACATGCCCGATACCAACGAGATCAAACATTAATCAATTTCTTTAAATCCTTACAATTCCAGTCTTATAGTTTTCATCAAAAATTCATTTCTCGAGCTAGGGGCTTCGGAATTCGATTCCGGGCATACGTTCAAGTCCCATATTTTACTACGGACCTTCTAGGACCGTCGGAACACGAGTTCGGGTCCGTTTACTCAAAATGTTGACCAAAGTCAACTAAAAATCACTTTTATCCCAAAAATATTATTTCATAAATTTCCACATAAAGGCTTTCCGAATTTACGTCCAAACTGTGCATGCAAATCGAGGTGAGTAAAAATAAGGGTTTTAAGACTAACAAGTGCAGATTAGAGTCTTCAATCACAAGATGACTCTTTGGGTCATCATAGTCTCCATCTCTAAAACATTCATACTCGAACGGACATAGAAAAGTACTTGAATTGGCGAACAAGTGGGGATATCTACTCCGCATGTCCGACTCGGACTCCCAAGTAGCTGTCTCAACAGGCTGATCTCTCCACTGCACTCGAACTGAAGGACAAATCTTTGACCTCAACTGATGAACTTGCCGGTTTAGAATGGATACCGGCTCGTCCTCATAAGTCAAATCCATATCCAACTGGACAAAGCTAAAATCTAACACGTGGGATGGGTCACCATGATATTTCTAGAGCATGGACACATGGAATATCAGATAAACCGAGGATAATCCTGGAGGCAACGCAAGTCTATAAGCTACCTCCCCCATGCTATCAAGAATCTCAAAAGGTCCGATATATCTAGGGATTAACTTTCCCTTCTTCCCAAATCTCATGACACCCTTCATGGGCGACACCCGAAGCAACACTCTCTCCCCGACCATGAATGAAACATCACGAACTCTATGGTCGGCATAACTCTTCTGCTTGGGCTGAGCTGCACGAAGTCGATCCTGTATAATCTTGACCTTGTCCAAGACCTCCTGTATTAAATCTGTACCCAATAACCGAGCCTCCCTCGACTCAAACCACCCAACTGACGGCCTGCACCGTCTACCATATAACACCTCATAGGGAGCCATCTGAATGCTCGACTGGTAGCTGATACTGTAGGCGAACTCTGCGAGGGGCAAGAAATGATCCCACGATCCTCCGAAGTCTATAACACAACCGCGAAGCATATCCTCTAAAATGATATGCTCAACTCAACCCGCCCTCCAAATGTGCGAGGTAAACTGCGTACCTCGAAATGATAGACACGGGCACACCATGAAGACGGATGATATCCCAAATATAAATCTCTGCCAACCGCTCCGAGGAATAGGTAACTGCCACAGGAATGAAGTGCACTGAATTAGTTATCCTAATCACACTAACCCACACGGCGTTGTACTTCCTCTAAGTCCGTGGGAGCCCAACCACAAAGTCCATAGTGATACGCTCCCACTTCCACTCAGGAATCTCCATCTGCTGAAGCAAACCACCGGGTCTCTGGTGCTCATAATTCACCCGTTGACAATTCAAGCACCAAGCTACATAAGAAACTATATCCTTTTTCATCCTCCTCCACCAATAATGTTGTCGAAGGTCCTGGTATATCTTGACAGCGCCTGGATTAATAGAATACCGAGAACTGTGAGCCTCCTCAAGGATAAACTCACGAAGCCCATCAATATTAGGCACACATACATGACCCTTCATCCTCAAAACACCGTCATCTCCAATCGTAACCTGTTTGGCATCACCATGCCAAACTATGTCCCTAAGAACCATCAAGTGAGGGTCAGCATACTGCTGATCTCTGATACGCTCAAACAAGGAAGACCGAGCGACTGTACAAGCTAGAACACGGCTGGGCTCTGAAATATCCAACCTCACAAACTGATTGGCCAAAGTCTGAATGTCTGAAGCTAGCGGTATCTCACCGACTAGAATGAACGCAAGGCTGCCCATACTCACTGCCTTCCTACTCAATACGTAGGCCACCACATTAGCCTTTCCCGAATGATACAATATTGTGACATCATAGTCTTTCAATAGCTCCAACCATCTCCTGTACCTCAAATGGAGATCTTTTTGCTTGAATAAACACTGAAGGCTGCGATGATCCGTGAAAACCTCACACGCACGACATAAAGATAGTGCCTCCAAATCTTCAACGCATGAACAATGACTTCCAACTCTAAGTCATGGAAAGGATAATTCTTCTCGTGAACTTTTAACTGCCGAGATGCATATGCAATCACCCTGCCCTTCTTCATCAATGCTGCTTCGAGCCCCACACGGGAGGCATCACAATATACCATGAAAGATCCTAAACCTGATGGTAACACCAACACTAGTGCTGAAATTAATGGTGTCTTGAGCTTCTGAAAGCTCGCCTCACACTCATCCGACCATCTGAATGGGGAACCCTTCTGGGTCAACCTAGTCATTGAGGCTGCTACAAATGAAAATCCATCCACAAACCGTTGGTAATAACCCGCCAAACCTAAGATGCTCTTGATCTCCGTGGCTGAAGTGGGTCTAGGCCAGTTCTTGACTGCCTTAATCTTCTTAGGATCTACCCGAATACCCTCTACTGATAAGATGTGACCTAAGAAAGCGACTAAATCCAACCAAAACTCGCAATTCAAAAATTTAGCATACAACTCACTGTCCCTCAAATTCCAGAGCGTTATCCGGAGGTGCTGCTCACACTCCTACCCACAACGGGAGTATATCAAAATGTCATCAATAAACATAATCACAAAGGAATCTAGATAAGGCTTGAACACTCGGTTCATCAAGTCCATGAATGATGTTGGGGCATTAGTCAACCCAAAGGACATCACCAGAAACTCATACTGCCCATACCGCGTCCGAAAAGCTGTCTTATGGACATCTGATGCCCTAATCTTCAAATTATGGTAGCCAGATCTCAAATCAATCTTTGAAAGCACCCTGAAGCTGATAAAACAAATCATCAATCCTCGACAATGGATACTTGTTCTTGATGGTGACTTTGTTCAACTGACGATAATATATACACATCCTCATAGATCAATCATTTTTCTTCACGAACAAAACTGGCGCACCCCAGGGCGAGACACTAGGTCTAATGAATCCCTTATCGAGCAGATCCTACAATTGTTCCTTCAATTCTTTCAACTCTGGTGGGGCCATCTGGTATGGAGGAATAGAAATGGGTTGAGTGCCCGGAGCCACATCAATGCAAAAGTCAATATCCTTGTCGGGTGGCATCCCCGGTAGGTCTACAGGAAACACCTCGGGAAACTTACGAATAACAGTTACCGAGTCCATAGAATAACCCTCAGCACTAGAATCACGAACGTGAGCCAAATAGGCCAAACACCCTTTCTCAACCATGCAACGAGCCTTCATATAAGAAATAAACCTGCTGGAGGAATGACCAGGAGTCCCTCTCTACTCTAGTCGAGGCAACCCCGACAAGGCTAATGTCACTGTATTGGCGTGACAACCCAAGATAGCGTAATAAGGTGATAACCAATCCATGCCCAATATGACATCGAAATCAACTATATGAAGGAGCAAAAGGTCTACACTAGTCTCAAGACCCTCAATAACGACCACAAACGAGCGATATACACGATCTACAACAATAGCATATCCCACGGGCGTGGACTCATATATAGGGGCGCTCAAAGACTCATAGGGCATAACCAAATATGAAGCAAAATAAGAGGACATATAGGAGTATGTAGATCCCGGATCAAACAGAACTGAAGTATCTCTATTACAAATTGAAACAATACATGTGATAACAACATTGGAGGACTCCGCCTCAGGTCTGACTGGAAATGCATTACATCGGGCTGGGCTCGACCACCCTGAACCATGTCTCTGGGATGATCTCTGACTGGCGGGCCTCCACCTCTAGCAGCCTAACCTCCACCTCTAACAATCTGGCCCCTACCTCTGGCTACCTGACCCCTACCCCGGCTGGCTGGGCAGGTAGTGCGGCAGCTGGTGCTGGAATTATGGCACGAGAACCCTGGTACTGTGAACTGCTCGACGCACGAGCGAGATACCTAGCAATGTGCCATGGGTCACCACAAGTATAACATGACTTCGACTACTGAGATTGCTGGCCGGCAAACTGACCCCGTCGACCTGAATAACCACCCTGATAACTCTAAAGAGGATGTGCACTGATAGGAGCTGGATGATCAGAATAAGGCATGTAAGAGCCACGACTACTAGGGGAACGTGGTATGCCTGAAGTGCCGAATAAAATGTCCTAGAAGGACGACCTCTACCATAAGTACCCCCCTCCAGATGAGGCACAACTGAATCCACCGGAATGGCGAGGTCTCTTGTCTGACCCCTGACCTCCAATGTCACGACCCAAATCCTAACCCAGGTCGCGATGGCGCCCGATACCATTATCAGGCAAGCCAACAATTTAACTACTAGTGAGTTTCATTTATCTTATCAACATATTTTCCAACACTTACTCAAAAGTACGAAATTACCCTATTTAAATGATTATTTCAACCTAAATTGCAAAATCCCAAAATACACCCCTGGTCCCACATGCTCGGATTTCAGAAATTTTCAAGGAAAACAATCGCCCATAACCTAACGATCAATATTATATAATTTTTGCATAACTCCATAACTAATTCCTTGGTAAATTCTCATTTTCATCTAAAGCCTAGGTCTTACTCTAAACTTATGATTTCTACTAGTTTTGTGTGTTAATCTACCCAAGAATTCAAGTATTAAA
The DNA here is from genome assembly GCA_005239525.1 of Nicotiana knightiana. Lineage (NCBI taxonomy): Eukaryota > Viridiplantae > Streptophyta > Magnoliopsida > Solanales > Solanaceae > Nicotiana > Nicotiana knightiana. The sequence continues at coordinate 19,412 of ML400323.1, read as the reverse complement.
CTCATTTTATGGAAGGAATTACTTACCTTACAGTAGCTAGGTCAAATCCCTTCTTTGCAAGCTCTCAAAATCGTCCAAGGTGAAGAAAATGGTTCAAGAATGGCTAAATCTCGTATTTTAAAAAACCTCACTGCCTTCAGGTTTTCGCACCTGCAGCTCGAGGACTGCACATGCGGTCTCGCATCTGCGAGAAAAATCTCGTACCTACAAAAAAAGGGGAAGGGGGCCAGTGGTCGCACCTGCAGAAGGGAGTTCACACCTGCGGCTCCGCTTCTGCGGGAAATGGCCCGCACCTGCAAAACTGGGCAACCCTCTCTAAGGCTGCACCTGCGAGGCGTTGATCGCACCTGCGGTCTTCGCATATGCGGTTGGTCCTTCGCACGTGCGGTCGCACCAGATTTGGTGCACCAACAGTTCTTCTAAGGATGGTTTTTGCCTCGCGCGACATCCGAATGGCATCCGGGCCCACCCGAGGCCCCGTCCAAATATACCAACAAGTCCTAAATCATAATATAGACTCGCTCGAGCCTTCGGAACGTCCAAAACAACGCTAAATCTAAAATCATACCCCAAAACCTATTGGATCTAACTTAAGAACTTTAAGTTCTTGAATTCGCCTTCAACACGCCGAACCTACCTATACTACTCAGAATGACACCAAATTTTTGCGAGCAAGTCGTAACTGACATAACAAAACTATTCTCGGTCTCAGAATTCCATTCGTACCTCGATAACAAAAAAATCACGTTCTAAACCTCAATTTGAACTTAAGGAATCATATTCCACTATTTGGCACCAAAACGCTCCCGGGTCATCCAAAGCCCGTTCCGAACATACGCCTAGGTCCTAAATCATCATATGAACCCACCGGAACCTTCAAATCTTGATTCCGAGGTCGTTTGCTAAAAATGTTGACCGAGTCAAACTTGGCCTTTAAGGCCAACCTAACTAAGTGTCCCTATACCACTCCAAACTCCTCCAAACCTCGAACCACCCATCCTCGCAAGTAATAAATCACTAAAAGCAACTACGAGGAGTCTCATTTAGGGGCACGGGGTTCTAGAACCCAAAAATGACCGGTCGGGTCGTTACATTCTCCACCTCTTAAACAAACTTTCGTCCTCGAATGGGTCTAGAATCATACCTGGAGTGCTGAATAAGTGTGGATAACTGATCCGCATGTCTTCCTCGGACTCCCAAGTCGCCTCCTTGACTGTTTGGCCCCTCCACTAGACCTTTACGGCGGAAACCCTCTTGGACCTCAACTGGCGATCCTGCCTGTCAACGATAGCAACTGGCTCCTCCTCGTAACCCAATTTCTCGTCTAGGTGGATGGTGCTAAAGTCTATTACGTGAGAGAAGTCGGCGTGGTACCTCCGGAGCATGGATACATGAAAGACCGGATGAACTCCTGATAAACTGGGAGGTAAAGCAAGCTCGTAAGCAACCTCCCCAACTCGCCTCAACACCACAAATGGACCTATGAACCTTGGGCTCAACTTGCCCTTCTTCCCAAACCTCATAATACCCTTCATCGGTGAGACTTTCAACATGACCTTCTGTCCCTCCATAAATGATACATCAGCTTCTGATCCACATAACTCTTCTGTCTGGACTGTGCTGTGCGAAGTATCTCCTGAATCAACTTCACCTTCTCCAAAGCATCCTTCACAAGATCAGTTCCATATAACTTAGCCTCTCCAGGATCAAACCACCCGATGGGAGAACAACATCGCCGACCATACAAAGCCTCAAATAGAGCCATATCAATGCTGGAATGATAACTGTTTTTATAAGCAAACTCGGCCAAAGGCAAGAAATGGTCCCACTTCCCTCCAAAGTCAATCACACATGCTCTGAGCATGTCCTCCAATATCTGAACTGTCCGCTCCGACTGCCCGTCGGTCTGAGGGTGGAATGTTGTGCTGAGCTCTACCCGGGTGCCTAACTCACTCTGTACTGCTCTCCAGAAATATGAGGTGAACTGAGGACCTCGATCTAATATAATGGACACAGGCACACCGTGCAACCGAAATATCTCCCGAATGTAGATCTGGGCCAACCTCTTTGAAGTGTAAGTAGTAGATACTGGAATGAAATGTGCCGACTTGGTCAACCTGTCCACAATAACCCACACCGCATCAACCTTCCACAAAGTCTGAGGCAACCCAACTACGAAGTCCATAGTGATGCGCTCCCATTTCCACTCAGGTATCGGCATCTGCTGAAGTAGGCCTCCTGACCTCTGGTGCTCATACTTAACCTGCTAGTAATTTAGACATCTAGACACATACTCCACTATGTCTTTCTTCATCCGTCTCCACCAGTAGTGCTGCCTCAAGTCACGATACATCTTCGTAGCACCAGGATGTATAGAATACCGTGAGCTGTGAGCATTCTCTAGAATCCTCTCCCTCAGGCCGTCAACATTAGGGAAACATAAGCGACCCTAAAGTCTCAAAACACCATCCTTGCCAATAGAAACCTCCTTGGCACCACCCTGTAACACTGTCTCCAAGAGAACTGCCAAGTGCAGATCATCAAACTGTCGAGCCTTGATCTCCCCCAATATGAAGATTGAGCAACGACACGCACAAAAACTCGACTAGGCTCTGAAAGGTCCAACCTCACCAGGCGATTAGCTAAGGACTGAATTTCCAAAGCTAGAGGTCTTTCCTCTGCTAAAATGAAAGCCAAGCTACCCATACTTCCTGCCTTCCTAATTAAGGCATCTGCAACCACATTCGCCTTGCCCGGATGATACATAATCTTTCAATAACTCAAGCCATCTACGTTGTCTCAAATTAAGATCTCTTTGTTTGAACAAGTGATGCAAGCTGCGGTGGTCCGTATAAACTTCACAAGGCACCCCATACAAGTAGTGCCTCCAAATCTAAAGAGCATGAATAATCGCCGCCAAATCCAAATCGTGCACGGGGTAATTCTTCTCATTAACCTTCAACTAACGTGAAGCATATGCAATAAATCGCCCCTCCTACATCAACACACATCCCAGACCAACGCGTGAAGCGTCGCAATAAACTGTATACATCCCAAAACCGGAAGGCAACACCAGAACTAGTGCTGAGGTTAGTGCCGTCTTGAGCTTCTGAAAGCTCGCCTCACACTCGTCGGACCATCAGAATGGGGCATTCTTCTGGGTCAATCTAGTCAGAGGAGATGCAATGGATGAAAAACCCTCCACAAATCGGCGATAATTACCTGCCAGACCCAAGAAGCTCCTGATCTCTGTCGCTGAAGTAGGGGGTGGACAACTCTGGACTGCCTCAATCTTCTTAGGGTCCACCTTGATACCCTCTCCGGATACCACATGTCCCAAGAATGCCACATAATCCAACCAAAACTCACACTTGGAGAACTTACCATACAACTTTTGTTCTCGCAAAGTCTGGAGCACAAATCTCAAATGCTGCTCGTGCTCCCCCAGGCTACGTGAGTTAATCAGAATGTCATCGACAAAGACAATGGCAAAAGAATAAATATAAGGCCTGAAAACCCTGTTCATCAAATTCATAAATGTTGTTGGGGCATTAGTTAAGCGAAAGGACATCACCAGGAACTTGTAATGACCATATCTCGTATGAAAGGCAGTCTTTGGAACATCTGAGTCCCGAATCTTCAGTTGATGGTACTCCGATCTCAAGTCAATCTTAGAAAATACCCGAGCACCCTGCAACTGGTCAAATAAATCATCGATACGCGTCAATGGGTACTTGTTCTTGATGGTGACCTTGTTCAACTGGCGGTAGCCAATACACATCTGCATAGTCCCATCCTTCTTCTTCACAAATAATACTGGAGCACCTCACGACGACACACTTGGTTTGATAAACCCCTTAGCCAACAACTCCTCAAGCTGTTCTTTCAATTCCTTCAATTCATTCGGAGCCATACGGTATGGGGGAATAGAGATAGGCCGGGTGCCTTGGAGCTAAGTCAATGAAAAAATCAATGTCACGATTCGGTGGCATGCCTGAAAGGTCTGAAGGAAATACATCAGCAAACTCTCGAACTACTGGCATTGAATCAACCGTCGGAGACTCGACGGTGGTGTCCCGCTCATAAGCAAGATAAGCCAAACAACCCTTCTCGACCATACGTCGAGCCTTCAAGAAAGAAATGACCCGACTAGATGCAGTAACTAAGGAACCTATCCACTCCAATCACGGCAACTCGGGCATGGCTAGAGTAACAATCTTGGCATGGAAATCAAGAATGACATGATGGGGAGATAGCCAATCCATGCCCAGGATGACCTCAAAATCAATCATATCAAGTAACAGGAGGCCCTCTCTGGTCTCGAACCCACATAATGTAACCACACAGGACCGATAAATCCGGTCCACAACCACAGAATTGCCCACAGAAGTGGACACATAAACAGGAGTGCCCAAGGACCCACGAGGAATATCCAGGAAATGAGCAAACAAGGCTGATACATATGAATAAGTGGATCCTGGATCAAATAATACTGATGCATCTCTACCGCATACTAAAATAATACATGTGATCATGACATCTGAGGCCACTGCATCTGGTCTGGCCGGGAAAGCATAGAATCTAGCTGGAGCGCCGGACGACTGGCCTCCACCGAAATGAACAGGAGCTGACTGGGCTCCCCCTGCCTGGCCTCCACCTCTAGGACGACCTCTACCAGCCTGTCCTCCACCTTTGGGTGGCCGAACTACCGGTGCTGAAATCATAGGCTGATGACTCTGTTGCACGGCCTTGCCCCGAAGCCTGGGACAACTCCTCCTGATATGGCCTGGATCCCTGCACTCATAACAACCTCTTTGCACCATAGCCTTCTGCCTTGAAGAACTCTGAATAACTGGAGGACGGTATGAACTCTCCGTCATGGCACTGAAATAAGGGCTGGAAGACCCCTGATGACCAGAATACCCGCCGGAAGAACCCTGAATGGCTGGTGGATGGTAAGAACTCTCTGGCATAGCGCTGAAATAAGGCCTCATCGGAGCACCTCGAGGAGGTGGTGGGGGTGCTGAATATGGGGACCTACTAGGCTGGCCCCTACCAAACTGGCCTCTGCCCCTGGCTGGAGCACTTTAAAATCTCCGAAAAATCTAGCTCTCTTATCCTGCTGCTCCTGCTCTCTGCTCCTCGACCGATAACCCCAATCCTGCGAGCAATCTCTACCATAAGCTGATAATGAGTCCCCATCTCCACCTCTCGGGCCATGTTGGCCCTAATACCTGAGTGCAACCCAGCTACAAATCTCCGCACTCTCTCGGCGTCAGTAGGAAGTATCATGAGTGCATGACGTGACAGCTCATAAAACCTAGCCTCGTAGTTAGTCACTGACATCTGCCCCTGCTTCAGCTGCTCAAACTGATACCATAGCTCTTTTGTCCAGGAATAACTGAGTGAACTGCTCCCAAGTGAAGGGAGGAGAATCTGTCGTTCCGCCAAGAATGTAGGACTGCCACCATCTGAGGGCCCTATCCTCTAGCTGAAAAGTAGTGAAGTCAACTCCATGGGAGTCCAGTATCCTCATATTGTGCAGTATGTCCCTGCACCTATCAATAAAGTCATGGGCGTCATCATGACGCTCGCCTCCGAAGACAGGAGGGTGGAGTCTGTTCTATCTGTTTAATAGCTTCTGCAGATCGCCATCCGCAGGTGGTCTGGGCTCAGGTGCTACTGCTACTGGCTAGTCCCCACCCACGGGCAGTGTACTCGGGGTCTAGTATACTGCTGCTGCATGTCCTGCGGCCTGGGGAGTAGGGGTCTGTGCATACCCTCCTGCCTGGGACATGGCCGGATCCGCTGGAAATAAACCAACATGAGTCATGGTGTCCATGAATCGTATCATACAACCCATGACCTCCTGAAATCTCGACGCCGTCATGAAGTCTAATGAGGCAGGATCTGCGGTGGGCACCTCGCCCTGCTTCTCACTGATGGGATCCTCTGTTGGATCCGCTAGCGGTACAACTGGAACAGCTCTGGGACTCCCTCGTCCCCTACCTCGGGCCAGTGCCATCCCCGACCTCTGCCACAACCTCGACCGACGGGGGTAGCGGCCCCTCCCGGGTCTAGAATATCGATTGTGTGCATCCTCACCATCTATGAGAGAATAAAAAAGTAATATTAGCATACTATCAACTGCACGATAAAAGGTGAATAAAGAGAGATTCTTAACACCCTATAGCCTCCCGAAACAGACGTCTCCGTATCGATCCGCAAGACTCTATTGGGTTTTCCTGTAACTCATGAGACCTACGTGAACCTAGAGCTCTGATACCATGTTGTCACGACCCAAATCCTAACCTAGGTCGCGATGGCGCCCGATAACATTATCAGGTAAGCCAACAAATTAACTTTTAATGAGCTTTGTTTATCTTATCAAAATATTTTCCAACACTTACTCGATTTACATTTAAACATTTGATAGAACGAATAACTTAGGCAACTTTATGCAAAAATAATCATAAATCCATAATTAACAATTAAATCCCAAAAATAATGTCTACTAATGTATGTGCCAGGAAATGGTGTCACAAGTCTACAGACATTTATTAGAGTAAAATCAAAAGGAATAATAGTCTGTCCTACTGTCTGAGTAAAATATAGACAGAAATAGCAAAGAAAGGCTCCACAGTGCTGCTGAAGATCGCCAAGAGAAGCAACTCACCGTGAAGTCCAACCCAAGTATAAGTCAGGGACGAGCTATGGACCGATACCCAGATGCACCTGCCTCAGAACCTGTACAATTAAGTATAGAGGCGTAGCATGAGTACATAAACAATATGTACCCAATAAGTATCCAGTCTAATCTTGCAGAATTAGTGACGAGAGGTCGACGTGACACTTACTAGGGTCAAAATGATATGTTTTAAATGTAGGGCTAAGCAGGAACGACAATCATGAATAATAATGAAGATAGGAACATTGAATATCCTTTACAAATACCTTTATGTGTCAAGTTCTCTATCATGCAAATTGCCTAGTTTTTATTTTTCATGATGTTCAACAAATACATGATCACAGAACACCCAAACAACTAACAACACATAACATGCAGTGAACGTACGGCCGATACGACGCGAAAATAAATGTGCACTGCCGAAGGGTCGAACGGCTCGAACCATAGATGCATCTATTACACGTCTCACAAATCGAACATGCGACGCAGTTGAAATAATAGTAGGTCTACCCCGCTCGCGACTCATACATGCAATATGGGTACTCGTATATATACACATAATTAACAGGAAGTCAGGAAATTCAATATAGAATATACTTACAGAGAAGGATTCAATAATATAAATTTCAAAATGTAACCTCCTAGATGTTCACTTAATAATTCAAGGATATTAAGCGACATAAATTAACATTTAAGATTATAGATACGACACATAAAGCATGCTTATGAGTCCTAAACTTCCCAACAAGACATAATAGTAGCTACGCACGAACCCTCGTCACTTCATGCATGCATAGCCCCCACAAATAAAGACATGCAATTATTTATATTCACCTATGGGGACAATTCCCTCTTACAAGGTTAGAAAGGAGAGTTACCTCGTGTCAAGCCTACTTTCTGGTTCAAGAACGCGCCCGAAATTCCAAATTCGTCACCCAAGGACTCGAAACTAGACAAATATTGCATAAATAAATCAATCTATACTCAAAAGTACAAAATTCCCCTATTTAAATGATTATTTCAACCTAAATTGCAAAATCCCAAAATACACCCCCGGGCCCACATGCTCGGATTTCGGAAATTTTCAAGGAAAACAATTGCCCATAACCTAAGGATCAATATTATATAGTTTTTACATAACTTCGTAACTAATTCCTTGGTAAATTCTCATTTTCATCTAAACCCTAGGTCTTACTCTAAACCCATGATTTCTACTAGTTTTGTGTGTTAATCTACCCAAGAATTCAAGTATTAAACTCATTTTATGGAAGGAATTACTTACCTTAAAATAGCTAGGTCGAATCTATCCTTTGCAAGCTCTCAAAATTGTCCAAGGTGAAGAAAATGGTTCAAGAATGGCAAAATCCCGTATTTTAAATAACCTCATTGCCTTCAGGTTTTTCGCACTTGCGGCTCGAGGACTGCACCTGCAGTCTCGCATCTGCGAGAAAAATCTCGCACCTGCAGAAAATGGGAAGGGGGCCAGTGGTCGCACCTGCGGAAGGGAGTCCACACCTGTAGCTCCGCTTCTGTGGGAAATGGCCCGCACCTGTGGAACTGGGCAGCCCCCTCTGAGGCTGCATTTGCGAGGCGTTGACCGCACATGCGGTCTTCGCATCTGCGGCTGGTCCTTCGCAAGTGCGGTCGCACCATATCTGGTGCACTAACAATTCTACTAAGGCTGGTTTTTGCCTCGCATGATGTCCGAATGGCATCTGGGCCCATCCGAGGCCCCGTCCAAATATACCAACAAATCCTAAATCATAATATGGACTCGCTCAAGCCTTCGGAACGTCCGAAACAACGCTAAATCTAAAACTCATAACCCAAAATCTATTGGATCTAACTTAAGAACTTTAAGTTCTTGAATTCGCCTTAAACACGCCGAACCTACCTATACTACTCGGAATGACACCAAGTTTTTGCGAGCAAGTCGTAACTTACATGATGGAACTATTCCCGGTCTCGGAATTCCATTCAGACCTCGATAACATAAAAATCACATTCTAAACCTCAATTTGAACTTAAGGAATCATATTCCACTATTTGGCGCTGAAACACTCCCAGGTCATCCAAAACCCGTTCTCAACATACGCCCAAGTCCTAAATCATCATACGAACCCACCGGAACCTTCAAATCTCGATTCCGAGGTCGTTTTCTAAAAATGTTGACCGAAGTCAAACTTGGCCTTTAAGGTCAACCTTAAGGAACTAAGTGTCCCCGTACCACTACAAACTCCTACAAACCTCGAACCACCCATCCCCGCAAGTCATAAATCAGTAAAAGCAACTACGGGGAGTCTCATTTAGGGGCATGTGGTTCTAGAATGCAAAAACAACCGGTCGGGTCGTTACATCCCAATCCAAGAACCATCTCAACTCGCCGTGCCACATTGGCCGCATCCTGGAAAGAGGTATCGCTCCCCGTCCTTAGCCATATGCAATCTGATAGGTTGAGAAAGACCCTCAATAAATCTCCTCACCCTCTCTCTTTGTGGGGAGTAAAAGAACAACATGACGGGCCAAATCCACGAAACGAGTCTCATACTGAGTAACCGTCATGCTGCCCTGCTGGAGACACTCAAACTGACGACGACGCTCCTCTCTAGTAGTGATAGGAATAAACTTCTCCAAGAAGAGATGTGAGAACTGGTCCCAAGTAAGAGCAGGCGACTCAGCTCGTCTAGTCAACAAATAGTCTCTCCGCCATTTCTTGGCGGAACCAGTCATCTGGAAAGCAACAAAGTTGATCCCATTTATCTCCAATATACCCATGTTCCGAAGAACCTCATGGCATCTATCAAGGTACTTCTAGGGATCCTCTAAAGTGGCACCGGCGAAATGGACCGGGAAAAGCTTGGTAAACCTATCCAATCTCCACAAAGCCTCAGAGTACATAGTTGTCCCATCACCGGGCGGTGCTGTAGCAACTGGCTGAACTGCCCCAACTGGATGAGCTGCTGGGGCCAGAAACTGGGGAACCATCTGCTCCGGAGTGTGGGTGGTAGGAGTCTGGGCTCCTCCTCCAGCCTGAGATATGGCTGCTGCCACGGGGAATGTGCCAGTCTGGGCTACACTCTCCATAAGGCCCACTAGTCGGACCAAAGCATCTTGAAGCATCGGGGTAGCAATAAACCCCTCTAGGACCTGAGATGGTCCCGTCGGAACGGTCTGAGCTGGAGCCTCCTCACCGAGCTCTATCTGAGGGTCCGCAGCTGGAGCTGCTGCTTGGTCCCTAGGCTAAGCCCTGCCCCTGCCTCGGCCTCTGGCATGGCCTCGTCCTCTATCCTTTATAGGAGCTGCTGCTGGAGGATCCAATTGCTGATCATCGGAAGAAGCGGTACATGTTCGCGCCATCTGCGAGAGAATAAGAATAAAAGAGTTCAATCAGTACTTGGACAAATAAAATCGCACGATAGAGTTGAATAAAAGTGAACTTGTTCCTAACTTCGTAGCCTCTAGGAGATAAGTACAAACGTCTCCATACCGATCCCCCAGACTCTACTAAGGCTGTCCGTGAATTGTGAGATCTAGGCAACCTAGTGCTACCAAGTTGTCACAACACGAATTTCCACCATCGAGAGTGTGATGGCGCCTAACGCTGCACTTGCTAGGCAAGCCAACTTTAGAAGTTTGCAGCATAATAATCTTACAAAATATTGATAACACTTCAACTCAACACATATTAATTATACTAATAAACGGAGCTTGTATAGTGATATTGCGCATGTGGAAACTGTAAGTCTAGCTACCCAGGGTCTGGAGTCAAAACTCACGGACTACTAAGAATTTACTACAAGTATTTGGCTGGAAAAAAAATGTAAAATTGTTTGTGAACTTAATAAACAGTGAATTAATATAAAGGAAGGGACTCCAGGAATATGCAGACGTGGGCAGATCTACCTCGGGTCTCCTGCGGTGAAGTCAACTACGCATCAGAATCAGCTCGAACCTATACCTGGATCTGCACAGAAAGTGCAGAATGCAGTATCAGTAAAACTGACCGCATGTACTGGTAAGTGTCGAGCCTAACCTCGGCAAACTAGTGACGAGGCTAGGACAAGACACCAGATAAACCTGAACGGTATAATCATGCTAATGGCAACAACGATAAACATAGCAATAAAGAAGAAATAATGAAAAGGGTACATGCAATGGGGAATCACAATATAAGAAATGAGAAACAATAAAAAGGCACAATTTGAACAGAATCCTCAAATAAATTAAGCAATCAAGACAACAAAGGCAAACTGCATGACATTACCCTTCGTACTTTTACGCTCAACCTCACCAATATATAAATAAAACGACACGACATTACTCTTCGTGCATTAAACCTCACATAATATACACGGCATCACCCTTCGTGCTTTATCACTCTCATATCATGGCACGACATCACCCTTCGTGCATTAAACCTCACATATCATTGAACGGCATCACCCTTCGTGCTTTACAGTCTTCCTCACAACATGAATAAATCATGAACGACATCACCCTTCGTGCTTTACACTCTTCCTCACAATATGAATAAATCAATAACAACAAATAGAGAGAAGTTTCACATAGAAATCAATATTTCATCAATGATTTATTTCACAATTTAACATCTCAACCTTGAATCAATAGTCACAAATTTTCAACCTCGGTGGAACCGGATATAAGTCTCCCAACATTTCAATAATAACAATAAGCATGGATGATAGGATTTAAGGCTACAAAATTTGCAAGAAAGAATTTCACTCGCATGCTATGACTCGACCACAACGCATAGGTGTTCGTCACCTCACCTATACCTCCTATTCAACAACAAAACATGTCGCAAACAATCACACAATACCTATTCCCTCAAGCCAAATTTAGACACAACACTTACCTCGCTCCCAATATCACTTAACGCTCAGTCACAACTTTGCCTTTAAAATTAGCCTCTGAGTCCACAATATCTAGCAAATTTCCAATCAAATGATTAAACATAAGCCTTAGGAATCATCATCGATAACTACGGTTCAATTTTAGTTCATATTTGAAAAGGTCAACACCTGGGCTCTCTTGGTCCAAACCAGAAATTCGAACCAAAACCCGATTACCTATTCGCCCCTATCCTGGATATACAATTGGTTTTGGAATCCGACATAAATTTGAGGTCTAAATCCCCATATTTTGAAATCCCTTGTTTACTACCCAAAATTCCCAATTTCACCATAAAAATCCTAGATTCTAGGTTGAAATCTTGTTAAAGGAAGTAAAGATTGAAAGAAAAGAGTTAAGAATCACTTACCTATGATTTGGGGAAGATTTGGTCTTTTGAGAATCGCCTCTTGAAGTTTAGGTTTTGAAAAATGGGAGAGTGAATGAAAAATCCCGTCTATGTCCAAAGTTATCAGCTGCAGATGTCGCAATTGCGACTTGAGCTTCGCAAATGCGAAGCTCACAAATGTGAAGGAACAATCGCAATTGCAATGACCTTCACATTTCTGCTGCCTTCACAAATACAAGAATAGTGTCGCATTTGCGACCACTTATCTTCACAAATGCGAGTGAATGTTCGCATTATCGAACCTGAGCTTCCTAGACTCCCTTCACAATTGCGAAGGTAACCTCGCAAATGCTAGAAATGCTGGCCTAGCTTCTGATCGCAATTTCGATAAAATCTTGCTATTGCGAATCCTGCTATGATCGCATTTGTGAGATCAGAGGCCTGCATCAGGTAGATCTACACCAACAAAATTTTCCTAAGTCCTAACCACCCCATAGCCTCCCCGAAACTCACCCGAGCCCTCGGGGCTCCAAACCAAACATGCACGCAAGTCTAAAAACATCATATGGGCTTGCTCGTGCGATTAAATCGCCAAAATAACACCTAAAACTACGGATTTAGCATCAAAATCAATGAAATTCTCAAGAACACTTAAAGTTACTAGTTTCTCAATTGGAGGTCCGAATCACGTCATATAAACTCCATTTCTCACCAAATTTCACAGACATGACTTATATATTATATTAAACTTGTATCGGACTCCGAAACCAAAATACTGGCCCGATACCAACGAGATCATACATTAATCACTTTCTTTAAATCCTTAGAATTTCAGTCTTACAATTTTCATCAAAAATTCATTTCTCGAGCTAGGGATCGACTCGATGCTCTTGACAAAGCTGGGTGCCTTTTGCATATCAGCTCGTGTCAAACGAAAGCCCTGTAAATCAGTCTTGCCATCTTTTCTTTGCCTTAGTTTCGGGACAGAGTTAGACTGAAATGGATTCAAAAGAAAAGTAAATGACAGAATGGACAACGAATTTAAACAAAAGGTGTCCCTTTCGGGGAAAGGAAAGGAGGACTTATCTGGAGTGCATGCAGACTTCAATGAACATGACATGCCCTTTGGACTGGATGCCTGATCCGTGTAAACCGTCCGACTCTAAGAGATTCATCATTACTATCACCTCGAGATCTAGAAACCTTGCCCCGGACTGTGTCTATATCAGTGATCCATTACCATTTTCGGTTAGTGGCGCCCTTTGCGAGTTTTCACCTACTAACCTCTCTCGTTTCTCTTCTCACTGTCGCCTTGTAGTGCTCTTTGCGAGTTTTCACTAACAAAACTCTCTCATTTTCAATTTCTTTACTTACCATCGCCTTACAGTGCCCGTGTGGGTTTTCACCGATAAGACTCTCTCATTTTCAATTTCTCTACTCACCGACGCCTTACAGTGCCCGTGTGGGTTTTCACCGATAAGACTCTCTCATTTTCAATTTCTTTCATTGCTTGTATCTGCTCCGGACAACTGTATTTTCCAATTTTGGACATCTATGCCGATTGATCGGAAGGACTTGAACAGGGTTTTTGGTGAAAAGAATTTGGATTGAGCTACAACTTTGGAACCTTTCATGCGCAAACGTCGCTGATCATAGAGTTTGCCCCAGCTTAAAATCTTGGGGAGATGTGAAATTTTTATTTTGGTGTGACTGAACCCTAGGGAGAGGCTGCCTACGTATCCTTTTCGGAATCAAGTCGAACGTAGTTCAGGCAAAATATCTTGTTTTTGTTTTGGTTTGGTGTTTTGTGTTTTGTGTTTTGTTTTCTCTTTTTTTTTTTCAATAACACTTCCGGGTTCCAAAGAGGGTAATCAAAGAAGAGTAACCGGCTCAAAGGGTTGGAAAAATGGGTAATAGTGTTTGGGTAGTGGGAATGAAAGCCTTCGTCATCCCAACCGGAGAATACCTGCCGATGTATATGGGGATCAGACGTAGTACCTTTTGACGGCATCTGCATTGACAGCCGTTTCAGGGTCATTTCCTTCGATGTCTCCTAGGTATAATGCTCATTTTGGTAGAAATTTCCTTATGATGTATGGACCTTTCCAATTTGGAGCGAATTTTCCTTTCACTTTTTCGTGATGCGGGAGAATACGTCTTAAAATGAGTTGCCCTACCTCGAAGTTCCTAGGTCGCACTTTCTTGTTGTAAGAACGGGCCATTCTTTGTTGGTATAATTGTCCATGGCATACTGCAACCATTNAAACCAATAGGTAAGGGGTAGCTCCCACCGACGTACGCACGGTCGTGCGGTATCCTAATAATGCAAAAGGCAATTTTTCATGCCATTGTCTAGATGTTTGAATCATTTTCCTGAGGATTTTCTTGATGTTCTTGTTTGCTACTTCGACCACACTGTTTGCTTTGGGTCGGTAAGGGGTCGAGTTGCGGTGTTTAATCTGAAACTGCTCACACACCTCTTTCATCAAGTTACTGTTTAGATTTGCGGCGTTGTCGGTGATGATAGTTTTTGGGATACCAAAACGACAAATGATATTGGTGTGCACGAAATCCACTACCACTTTCTTAGTGACAGCTTTGAACGTGACGGCCTCGACCCATTTCGTGAAATAGTCAATAGCGACCAAAATGAATCTGTGTCCGTTTGAGGCCCTTGGCTCGATTGGCCCAATGACATCCATTCCCCAAGCAACAAATGGCCAGGGTGCTGACATGGGATGCAGTTCTGAAGGTGGCGCATGGATTAGGTCGCCATGTATTTGACACTTATGGCACTTCCGGACGAAACCGAAGCAATCTTTCTCCAAGGTCATCCAATAATATCCAGCCCGCAAGATTTTCTTTGCGAGGACGTACCCATTCATGTGGGGACCGCATATTCCCGAGTGGACCTCGCCCATGATTTTCTCGGCTTCTTTGGCGTCTACACATCTTAACAGATTTAAATCTGGTGTCCTTTTGTACAGTACTTCCCCACTTAGGAAGAAACTGCTGGCGAGCCTTCGGATGGTTCTCTTTTGATCTCCGTTGGCCTGTTCAGGATATTCTTTGGTCTTTAAAAACCTTATAATATCATAATACCATGGTGGGACGTCGGATTCTGCTTCGACTGTGTTGCAGTAACCATGTCGCTCTTTGATTTGGATCTCCAACGGGTCTATGCGGACATTACCTGGATAGGGTAGCATTGCAGCTAGAGTGGCCAAGGCATCTGCTAACTCGTTATGGCACCGAGGAGTATACCTGAACTCGACAGTTTTGAATCGTTTACTGAGATTCTCCACATGCTGTCTATAGGGAAGGAGTTTGACATCTCGAGTTTCCCATTCTCCCTGAGCCTGCTTGATAACCAAATCGGAGTCCCCTATGATCAACAAATCTTTTACATCCATGTCAATGGCCATGTTCATGCCCATTATACAAGCTTCATATTCGGCGGTATTGTTTGTGCAGAAGAAACGGAGACGGGCCGTGGCTGGGTAGTGTTGCCCCGTGGGTGAAATCAAGATTGCCCCTATCCCGATACCTTTTGCGTTGGCCGCTCCATCGAAAAACATTTTCCATGTGTCGGCGCTTTCCGAGATTACTTCGGCGGAATTGACTTCTTCATCCGGAAAATAGGTGTTTAAAGGTTGGTATTCGTCATCGACCGGATTTTCGGCTAGATGATCGGCCAATGCTTGGGCTTTTATAACCGTGCGAGTGACATAAACGATATCAAATTCTGTGAACATGATTTGCCATTTGGCCAATCTCCCGGTGGGCATTGGCTTTTGGAATATGTACTTCAAAGGATCCAGCCTCGTGATGAGGTAGGTGGTGTAAGCCAGCAGATAATGTCTGAGCTTTTGAGCTACCCAAGTTAGAGCGCAGCAAGTCTTTTCTAACTGAGAGTATTTGGCCTCGTAACTTGTGAATTTCTTACTTAAGTAATAAATGGCTTGCTCCTTCCGTCCGGTCGCATCGTGTAGCCCGAGAATACACCCAAAGGACTCTTCTATCACCGTCAGGTATAGGAACAAAGGCCTCCCTGGTTCTGGTGGGACTAACACCGGTGGGTTTGACAGATATTCTTTGATCTTGTCAAAAGCGACCTGACATTCGTCTGTCCACTTGACGGTCGCATCTTTTTTCAATAGCTTGAATATAGGCTCACATGTTGAGGTCAACTGAGCGATGAACCTGCTGATGTAGTTCAACCTACCCAATAGACTCATAACTTCCTTCTTGGTTCTCGGGGGCGGAAGGTCTCGGATGGATTTTATCTTTGTCGGATCCAGCTCGATGCCCCGTCGACTGACTATAAATCCCAGTAATTTTCCGGAAGGAACTCCGAAAGCGCATTTGGCTGGGTTCAACTTTAGATTATATCTGCGCAGGCGTTCGAAGAATTTTCTCAAGTGTTGCACGTGGTCATTTTGGGTCCTGGACTTAACGATCACGTCATCTACGTATACTTCGATCTCCTGGTGCATCATGTCGTGGAATATGGCCGTCATGGCCCTCATATAAGTAGCCCCAGCGTTCTTTAAACCAAATGGCATGACTCGGTAACAGTATGTTCCCCAGGGTGTAGTGAAGGCTGTCTTTTCTGCATCTTCTTCATCCATCAACACCTGGTGATATCCGGCGTAACAATCGACAAAAAACTGCACCTCATGTTTGGCACAATTGTCCACTAAGATGTGTATATTTGACAGTGGAAAATTATCCTTAGGACTGGCTTTATTCAGATCTCGATAGTCGACACA
>ML400318.1:0-27213 GCA_005239525.1 Nicotiana knightiana | reverse complement strand
ACAATGGGTGTTTAGCCACTCATGCTATGATCAAACAATTGCATAAGTGTGCATGAATTGAAAATACTCGAATAAAAATGAAGAAAACTGATAATCCTTGCTCCTTCAATGATCTTGTGTGTGTATTTTGCTCCCAAATTCGTCTCCCCCTCCAAGATGTGTTCTTGGGTCTATTTGTATGGTTGGGATAAACCCTAATCGTGTAACAGACTCCTATTCCCACTTGGAAATACTTAAAAACCTTTAAAACTCGGACTTCACCGAAACAGGCACCCTGGCGTTTGGGGTGTAACGCCAGGCAACCCCTGGCGTTTGGGGTGTAACGCCTGGCTAACGGTAGGCACCCCCTGGCGTTTGGGGTGTAACGCCTGGCTAACGCCAGGCACCCCCTGGCGTTTGGGGTCTAACGCCTGGCTGACGCCAGGCTTGTCCCGGATCGCTCCTTTTTGACTCTTGCACGTATTTTTCGATGTTTATGCTCTCATTTAGCTCGGCTTCCATTTCCAACTCACCTCCACATTAAATAAATTTCATTAGGCACATACGACGTGTATTTTTATCATTAAAGCACATAAAATTCAAGGTATATAATGCTTAAAATCATGAATTCTAGCCACGCATCACAATCCTAACCCTGTTTGTTCACAGGTGCAAAATTAATACTATCCAAACTCCGCAGCTGAACACCGTAGAAAGAGCTCCACTACAACTCCGAATGTGGTGGCACGACTTAGACAAAGAGAGAAAAGAATGGGTAGGCGAACAGTTGGGAGCTCTTGTTTATATTATGAAATTCAAACCCAAAAATGACTTGATCAAAGCATTGATAACCTTTTGGGACCCGGTCCACAATGTGTTCCGCTTCTCAGATTTTGAGCTCACTCCGACCTTAGAAGAGGTCGCCGGATATGCGGGTTTTGGCCGGGACTTAAGGAATCAACAAATCATCTTTCCAAAACCTATGTCGGTGCGCCGGTTCTTTGAGGTCCTTTCCACTAGCAGGAAACTCAGGAAAGACCGAGTAGTCGATGGGTGTTGTTAATTCTATTTCCTATATTCCTGATACGGCTTCTCAGATGGATCTGAAATACATGAAAAAGGCTTGACTAACAAACAAGACAAAGATAATTGGAGGATCCATCGCCGATTTGCCTTCATCATAGCATTTCTGGGTGTTATGGTCTTTCCCTAAGCCGGAGGGACTATTGACGTTCGGGTGGACAAAATCGCCCAGATTTTGACTGAAAAGAAAGATCATACTCTGGCTCCACTCATATTGTCTGACATTTTCCGGGCTTTGACTGAATGCAAGTCGGGAAAAACATTTTTCGAAGGTTGCAATATCATTCTCCAGATGTGCCTAATTGAACATCTTCGTCACCACCCAAAATTCATGAGCTATAGTCCTGATAAAGCCAACTTCATCGAGAGCTATTAAGAGAGAGTAAAGGATTACCCTTCCCCGGAAGGAGTCGAGGTTTTGGTTGATCATCTGAGGTCTTTACGAGCAAACCAAATAGAATGGACCCTGGGATGGCTGCCTCTCAGGGAAGTCATACTTATGTCAGCTGCCAGGAATCATCTACTATTGATGGGTCTCAAAAGTGTTCAACCCTATGCACCCCAAAGGGTTTTGAGATAATTGGTCCATTATCAAGTGATACCCAAAGAGGAATATTTGAGCATCCAAGTCATTGAACTACACCCCGAGGCCCCCTTACCTGATGCCTTAATTCAACAAA
The DNA here is from genome assembly GCA_005239525.1 of Nicotiana knightiana. Lineage (NCBI taxonomy): Eukaryota > Viridiplantae > Streptophyta > Magnoliopsida > Solanales > Solanaceae > Nicotiana > Nicotiana knightiana. Next base: position 25,471 of record ML400318.1, on the reverse strand, counting down.
GCTGGAATGGGTGTCGATACTTGAAAGAAAATACTCAGGTGCCTGATCTTGCTAGAGGGGAAGTGGATTCGGGATATGTAGCGTGGTTTGAAAAAAGAAGTTGCATTGTTGAAGAACCAGAACCCGATCCGGAAAGGCCTTCCAAAAGGTCTCATGTTCAAGCTTTCGATGATAAAATTTAAGAAAGGCTAGCTTGGGGGGAAAAGGAAAAAGGATATCAAGCCACTATCCATGCTTTGAAGGAGAAATTAAGAAATATGGAGTTTGATAATCAATTGCAAGCACAGGTAGTCGAAGGTGAAAAACGACAATTGACCTGAGAGAATGAGGCGCTTCGTGCCCAAGTTCGGAGTCTGAAAATAGCCGCCGAGACACCTTTAAGGAGTGAAAGATATGAGAAAATCATTAACAATATGAGGATGAAGGTTCATGAATATACCTTCGATTTGAACAAAGCTGAAAAAGACCTGTTAGAGGCCCAAAGCAAGTTAGCAAAAGGAAAGGAAGAACAGGCTCGTCAATTAAGGCAAAAATATGGAAAAGAAATTGCAATCTTGAAAGAAAAACTATTTGCCATGGGAAACGAAATGGTCCAACAGACCAAAGATTTCAGAACAGAAAGGGAGCACTGTTATGCAAAGATTGGCCAATTGGAGGGAATAGTGCAAGAATTGCAAGATCAGAACAATGAGGATGCCTAGGTATTAGAGGTCCGAGCACATCAAATAAGGCACTTACTTCAGGAGAAGGGGATCATACAGAACAGAATAAAAGAAATAGCCGACTACGTTGTGCAGAAATTCCACGAGTGTGAGAGTATGACCACTTCCATGTTTTTTGCCACTATGATGACTTTCGTCTACCGAGTGATGGACGATTTGGATCGACTTCAGGGGGATATTGCATGCAGGCCTGCACAGAGACACGCCAATGCACCACAGGCCCCGAGAAGACAAGCAGAGGCTCTCCTTTATTATTGATGTTTAGTTTTCGAGTTTGTACTTTTATTGCTTTCAAAAAATGTTAAGTCGTTTTATGTTTGGAGTCTGTACTTTTCTTTCATGTTTATTAATGTTTCCAAATATCACTTTTAATGAAAGAACTATCTTTAATAGTGAAATGAAAATTGCCCTTTGTTTATATTTATCTATTCCTTGAACTATGTAATGATCTGATTCATGCGATGTCATGATGCGTAGGCAATCCACATAGGATTCGATTATAGCCCTAAAAGAAAAGAATAAAAGAAAAGAATAAAAGGAAGAAAAGAGAGAGAATATTAAAGTCGGGATGATACACACAGCTGCTGCAAACATTTTCGAAAAACGGTTAACTGCTTAGGTGCATCGCATCTCAACGTGTGATTCCTTATGTGTTAATATCTCCCACTAACCAATTTGATGTCTACTCTAAAAGGTTACTGCTTCTAAACTGGTTGGTTTGCGGTGGTATTCTGGCGACACATCCTTATTTTACCAGATCTAAAGGAAGTATCGCAATGACATCAGAAAGCCATTTGTCTATTGTTGACCCAAAGGATGGCCCTCCTTCGGTTGTCCTGCAAGAAAAATCGGCAGTCGCCGAAGAAAATAGAAGATTGAGATGCCACATGCTAGAAATGTGGGATGCTTGGTCCAATGGCAGAGATCCTCCTAATTCGATCCCCGGTTTCTTTGAGTTGATCCCCAGAACTGGAGGAACCACCAATGTGCCAATTTCAGTGCCAAACCCATTCGGGTTCCCAACCATGACATCAAATTACATCGAAATGCCTTCTGAGGTCCGCACCCATGCACCGTCTTCTGGATTACCCTCTGTGGTATTCACCGCGCCGCCAGCTGCCAGTATGGCGCAACCAACACTAGCGTGAAAGAGCTTTGAGCCAGCAAATTTCATTTTCCAAGTTCCTCAGTTATGGCTGGATACCGCCCGAATCACTCCAAACTCTTATCTGCAGTACCCACAATTTGAGTCTCCTGTGGAGCCGGAAAAAATCATTAAAAATATTTAACAAGATAAGATTACTCGAAAGATGAAGAGTATCGAGCAAAGTTTGAAAAATATCCAAGCCCTAAGCGGCCAAAAGAGCGTGTCCTATGCTGATTTATGCATGTTTCTAATGAGCGATCGGGTCTCCATGTTTCCTCACGTGCATCTGCCCGTGGGCTTCAAAACACCAAAGTTTGAAAAATACGATGGGCATGGAGACCCGATCGCTCATTTAAAAAGACATTTCAACCAACTGAGAGGGGCAGGAGGAAAAGAAGAGCTACTGATGGCTTACTTTGGAGAAAGCCTTACGGGTATCGCCTCAGAGTGGTATATTGATCAGGATATCTCCCGTTGGAATATATGGGACGATTTAGATCGAGACTTCATAAAGAAATTTCAGTACAATGTGGATATATCCCCAGAAAGAAATTCTCTGTCTAATCTCAAGAAGAAAGCTTTCGAGAGCTTCCAAGAGTATGCGATTAAATGGCGGGAACAGGCATCCCGAGTAAAACCTCCCATGGATGAAACTGAAATGGTTAGTATCTTCCTGCAGGCCCAAGAGGCCGATTATTTCCAAAACATGATGTCCGCCATGGACAAGCCGTTCGCGGAGGCCATTAAAATTGGCGAGATGGTAGAAAATTGCTTGAAGACGGGCCGTATCTTAAGTCAGTCTGCCTTGAGAGCCACCTCCCAAGATATTCAGAGCGGCTCGGGAGGCTTAGCAAGAAGAAAGAAGAAAGAGGAGGGAGCCAGGATGACTTCAGTCCCTAGGAATTCTCGACGACCTCGGGAATATCCAGGCCCATTTCCCAGAGCTTCACAACACTATTATCCTCATCAAGAAGTAGCCTATGGTATGTGCCCCCTCCCATATGCAGTAATGAACGCTCAATCGCATCCTCGACCACAACAATATAATCAGAACAAAACTCCACCTCCTAGAAATAACCATCCTCACCAAGCCCTATATAATCCACGCCCTCCCCAGAACAACAATCCATACAATGCCTATCCTTATGAACCACCAAGGAGACCTAACTTTACTCCTATCGGTGAGTCATACTCAAGCATGTTGCCAAAGCTGATTCAAATGGGACTTCTGCAGCCTGTACCTCCAACTAAGCAAAATCCAGAATCGGCATCATACAGACGAGGAACCAGCTGTGCCTATCACTCTGGAGCAGAGGGGCATGATACTGAAGACTGCTGGACTCTCAAGAGAGTAGTAGAAAATTTGATTGAACAGAAGAAAGTGGTGCTAAGGGACGAGGAGGTCCCCAATGTAACAAACAATCCATTGCTATCCCACAACTACGGGCCCGTCATTAGAATGATTTGTGAAGATAGAGAATTTGACCCGGCGCTGAAAGCCATCATTTCCATTGTGGACACAGAAAAGAAATCTAAAACGATGGCAAAACCAGGCAAGGAAGAGAAGAAAACAAAGCCTACCGGCCAGGATAAAGAAAAGGCCAAGGAAGTAAAGAAAGAGATGGCACTGACTAAAGAAGTTGTCCTTTATGTTGCAAGAGTTCTGCAAAACAGAAAGCTCACTTTGAGCCCTTCCAGAAGATTAGAGCTGAAATCCAAGCCGCAAAGAATGTATGTTCCAAAAGGGCCGTCTCACAAAGCCAAATGAACCTCTGATCATCAGCCGCCGGCTACAAATCCCAATAAAAAATACAACTACTGTCCCCTGGAATTATGATCAAACATTGGTAACATATAGAGGAAAATAGGTCAGAGGGGAATTCAACGAAGAAAAACCCAGTGGGAAGTATCATAACCTAGAGTAGTTGAACAAAGCTAAGCATAAACGCTTTCCTCTCAAAAAACCTATCACTACTGAAGAAGCTGAGGAGTTCTTCAAGAAAATGAAAATGTCTGCATATGCTACAATTGAAGAACTCAGGAAAACCCCTGATCAGGTTTCACTTTTGTCTCTGTTAATGGGCTAAAATGAGCATCAAAAGGTAATCCTGAAGACGTTGAATGAAGCGTATGTACCAGCTGGGACCTCGTTCGAGAAATTAGAGAGAATGGCTGAGCGCTTCTTCGAAGTGAACAAAATTTCTTTTAGCCGAAACGACATACCTCCCGAGGAAGCTGCTCACAACAAAGCCTTGCACTTGACTGTCAAAAGTGAAGGATACTACGTAAAGAGGGTCATGCTCGATGGAGGATCTGGGGTATATATTTGCGCCCTGTCAACATTACAAATAATGGAAATCAGCATTGAGAGGATCAGGCCAAATAACGTTTGTGTCCGCGCCTTTGACGGTATCAAAAGGGACACTATAGAGGAAATAAACATAGTCATGATGATTGGCCATGTGGATTTCACGGTAACCTTCCAAATCCTAGACATGGACACTTCTTATAACTTCCTTCTAGGAAAACCTTGGATTCACGCTGCTGGTGCAGTGCCATCTACTCTCCACCAGATGGTCAAGTTTGAACATGAAAATCAAGAGATAGTGGTCCATGGGGAGGACAAACAATCAATATTGTGTACCAAGCCTTTGCGATTTTGCTTGCTAATCAGCACGAGGAAGGTGCTCCGTGCTCACAACCTTGTTTATCTAATGCATCAATCATGGTCACCACCGACATGATCAGACACGGGTTCAAGCCCGAAAAGGGGCTCAGGGTATCCTTACAGGTCATTACTGAACCAATCTCTCTGCCTACCACCGAAAACTTCTTTGGCATAGGTTTCCAGGCCACAGAGGATGATGTGAAATGGTCCAACACACGTAAAAAAAATGGATGGGACCTTCCTCAACCAGTCCCACACATCACTAAGTCCTTCATCAAACCACAATACATAGAAGAAGAATAGGAGGCCTTCACGGCCGAAGAAATTGAAGAAATTTGCGGGGCTATGAGACAAATGTTATATGAGACTCACATGGTTCAGCCGGGAGAGGGCTCAAGCGCTGCTAAGGTGCAATACATGGGGCCGAATGCCAAACTGCAGAACTGGAGAGCTACTCCCTTCCCAATCAGAAGAGAATCTTGGTAGTTCATGTTTTGCTATCCTTTCTACACTTCGAGTTATTTCAGGGTGTAACTCGAGTGTTTTTGATTTTATTTTCTTTAAATTCCGATGTAAAATCCTTGTTATCTTCAAATTCAATGAAATGAAATCAAAATTTCATCGTCTATTATTCTTTCTGATTTTTGTTATTTTTCTAATTTTCAGTTCTAATAATGTGGCCTTAAATAATATGACATGCTTACGGACTTCATGCTCTGATCTTAATATGCTGTCTAATTATGAAATAATGAATCAAAAACTAGAATATGATGAAGATGAGGCCTTTGGGGAAATAAAGAGAGAATGGGAACAATTTGAGAATAAGCCTAAGCCAAACATAAACGAAACTCAGCCGGTAAATTTGGGCAATCCATAAGAGGACCGGGAAACCATGATAAGTATTCACACAGATGAGAAAACTAGGGACGCATTGATTCAACTTCTGTTCGAATTCAAAGATATGTTCGCTTGGTCCTATGATGATATGCCCGGACTAAGTGTTGGCTTAGTGGTTCACAAGCTGCCAACTCATCCTGATTGCCCACCCGTCCAATTAAAGAAGAAGTCACCAAACAATTAAAATCCAGTGTAATCCGAGCAGTCAGATACACCACATGGATAAATGTAGTCTCATTACCAACAAAGGACGGGAAGCTCCGAGTATGTGTTGATTACAGGGATTTGAACAAAGCAAGTCCCAAAGACAACTTCACACTGCCAAACATCCATATCCTTGTCGATAATTGTGCCAAACATGAGGTATAGTCGTTTGTGGATTGTTATTCTGGGTATCACCAAGTCCTAATGGATGAGGAAGATGCAGAAAAGACCGCCTTCACTACACCATGGGGGACCTATTGTTACAGGTTCATGTTGTTCGGTTCGAAAAATGCCGGGGCAACCTATATGAGAGCCATGACTGCCATTTTCCATGACATGATGCACCAAGAACTTGAGGTGTATGATGTCATTATTAAATCCAGAACACAGGAGGGTCATGTTCGAGACTTGAGAAAATTCTTTGAGCGGCTACGCAAATATGATTTGAAATTGAACCCTGCTAAATATGCATTTGGTGTTCCTTCCGGGAACTCTTGGGGTTTATAGTCAGCCGCAGGGGTATTGAGTTAGATCCGATGAAGATAAAGTCCATCCGAGATCTACCACCTCCAAAGACTAATAAAGAGGTCATGAGCTAGTTAGGAAGGTTGAACTACATCAGTCGATTTATTGCACAGCTTACAACCACCTGTGAGATGATATTCAAGCTCTTAAAGAAAGATGCGGAGATCAAATGGACAGATGAATGCCAGGAAGGATTTGATAAAATCAAAGAATACTTGTTGAATCCACCAGTGTTGTTCCCGCCCGAACCAGGAAGACCTTTGTTCCTATACCTAACGGTATTGGAAAATTCTTTTGGTTGTGTCCTCGAGCAACATGATGTTTCCGGGAAAAAAAAGCAAGCCATCTACTATCTGAGCAAGAAATTCACTGTTATGAAGCCAAATACACTCTGCTGGAGAGAACTTGTTGTGCCTTAACTTAGGTTGCTCAAAAGCTCAGACATTATTTGTTGGCTTATACCACATATCTCATAACCAGGCTGGATCCTCTAAAATAAATGTTCCAAAAATCAATGCCCACAGGAAGGCTAGATAAACTGGCAAATCAAGCTCGCGGAATTCGACATTATCTATGTCACCCGCACAACCATGAAAGCTTAAGCCCTAGCCGATCATTTGGCTGAGAACCCGGTTGATGATGAATACCAACCTTTAAGCACTTATTTTCCGGATGAGGAAGTCAATTCAGTCGAATTAATCTCAGAAGACACTAACACCTTGAAAATGTTCTTCGACGGAGAAGTCAATGCAAAAGGTGTTGGGATTGGGGCAATCTTGATTTCGCCCATGGGACAACATTATCCAGCCACAACCCATCTTCGGTTCTTCTATACAAACAATACTACCGAATAGGAAGCTTGTATAATAGGCATGAACATGGCCATTGACATGGATGTGGAAGAGTTATTGATCATGGGAGATTCTGATTTGATCATCAAGCAAGCACAGCGAGAGTGGGAAACTCGAGATGTTAAGCTTCTTCCATACAGAGAACATGTGGAAAATCTTAGCAAACAATTCAAAACCGTCGAGTTTAGATATATTCCTCGATGCCACAACGAGTTAGCCGATGCATTGGCCACCCTAGCTGCAATGTTGCCATATCCGGGGAATGTCCACATTGACCCGTTGGAAATTCAAATCAAAGAAAGACATGGTTATTGTAACACGGTCAAAATAGAGCCCTATGTCCAACTATGGTATTATGATATCAAAAGATTCTTGAAAACAAAAGAATACCCAGAACATGCCAATGGGGATCAAAAGAGAACCATCAGAAGGCTCGCCAGCAGTTTCTTCTTAAGCGGAGAAGTGTTGTACAAAAGGACTCCAGATCTAAATCTGTTAAGGTGCGTGGATGCCAAAGAAGCTGAAAAGATTATGAACGAGGTACATTCAGGAGTATGCGGCCCCCACATGAACGGGTATGTCCACGCAAAGAAAATTCTGCGAGCAGGATATTGCTAGATGACCATGGAAAAAGATTATTTCAGTTTTGTCCGAAAATTCCATCAGTGTCAAATACATGGTGACCTGATTCATGCACCAGCCTCGGAATTACATCCCATGTAAGCACCTTGGTCGTTCGTTGCTTGGGGAATGGATGTCATTGGGACAATCGAGCCAAAAGCTTCGAACATACACAAATTTATTTTGGTTGCCATCGACTATTTCACAAAATGGGTCAAAGTAGTCACTTTTAAAGTTATCACTAAGAAAGCAGTGGTGGACTTCGTGCATTCAAACATTATCTATAGTTTCGGCATTCCAAAAACCATCATTAGTGACAATGCTGCAAATCTGAATAGTCACTTGATGAGGGAGGTATGTGAACAGTTTCAAATCACACATCGTAATTCCACTCCTTATCGGCCCAAAGCCAACGGTGCCGTCGAAGCAGCCAATAAGAACATCAAGAAAATCCTCAGGAAAATGATCCAAATTTCTAGACAGTGGCACAAGAAGTTTCCTTTTGCATTGTTGGGATATCGCATGACCGTGCACACATCAGTTGGGGCTATGCCTTATCTGTTGGTTTATGGAACTGAAGCCGTGATCTCAACGGAAGTCGAAATTCCTTCCCTTCGAATCATTGTCGAAGCTGAGATTGAGGATGATGAATGAGAAAAGAATGGCCGCAGTTTTCCACGGGCAGTTGTACCAATAAAGAATGGCCCAGGCCTATAAAAAGAAGGTACGGCCCAGGAACTTCGAAGTGGGGAAACTCGTCCTAAGATGTATCCTCCCGCACCATGAAGAAGCGAAAGGAACGTTCGCCCCGAATTGGAAAGGTCCATTCATCATAAGGAAATTGATACCAAAAGGAGCATTACACTTGGGGGACATCGAAGGAAATGACCCCAAAATGACTGTCAATGCAGATGCAGTCAAAAGGTATTATGTTTGACAGTTTCGTGATGTTAACACTCCCGATCGAAATGACGAAGGCTTCCATTCATGCTACCCAAACACTACCAGTTTTGTAAACCCTTTGAGCTGGTTACTCTTCCTTGATTACCTTCTTTGGAACTTGAAGTGTTAAAAAAAACTATCATGAAAAACAAAACAAAAATCAAAACAAAAATCAAAAACAAAAACAAAATGTTTCCGTGAACTACGTTTTACTTGATTCCGAAAAGATACGTAGGCAGCCTCTCCCTGGGGTTCAGTCATACCAATATAAAAATCCACATTCCCCCAATAGTTTAAGTTGGGGTAAGTGTTAAAAATTCGGCAATGATTTGCCTAAAAAGTTCCAAAGTTGTAATTCAGTAGAAATCCCTTTTACCCCAAATCCTGTTCAAGTCCTTCCGATCAATCAGCGAAGAAAGGCCAGAATTGGAGGATACAACTATTTGGATCTGATACAAGCAATGAGAGAAATTAAAATGAGAGAGTCTTATCGATGAAAACCCACATGGTCACCATAAGGCGACAATGAGTAGAGAAACTAAAAATGAGAGAGTCTTATTAGTGAAAACTCGCAAAGAGCACTACAGGGCGATGGCGAGAAGAGAAATGAGAGAGGTTAGTCAGTGAAAACCCGAAAAGGGAACTACTAATCGAAAAGAGGATGATTGGTCACTGATATCGACATGGTCTGGGGAAAGGTTTCTCAACCTCGAGGTAAAAGTCGTGACAAACTTATGAGAGTCAGATGGTTTATAAAGATCAGGCATCCAGTCCAAGACGCATGTCATGTTCATTGAAGGCCCCGTACACTACAGATAAGTCCTTCTTCTCTTTTCCCCCGAAAGGGATATTTCTTGTCAAAATTCATTGTCTCCGCTTCTTTGTTATTTTTCTTTCAATCCCTTTCAGTATGATTCTGTTTCTAAAGCAAAGCAAAGAAAGGATGGAAAAACTTTTATAGGGTTCTCGTTTGACGCGAGCCAACATGCAAAGGGCACCGAGCCTCATCAGGGGCATCGAGTCGATCCCGACTGGCCGCAACAGCCGATGATTTAAACGCAAAACTCTTGAAAGGATAAAATCAAATTGAAGCCTATAAAGGTAAGTGAAGTGAAAGGTTGAGTCCCAAGTGGCTAACCCTCTCGGCAAAGTTCGAAAAGCCGAAGTGCTTCAAATGCTTTAAAGTTAAAGATGGAGGAAAAATCAGAAGTGAAAGGCCGATGAAGGCAAAATAAAGTTGGAAAAGGTTAAATCCCACGCGACTAACCGTTGCGGCAGAATTTGAGGGGCCAAAACTTCCCCCGATACTCTGGAAATCCAAAAGGAAAAGAAAGTAAAAAGCCTACAAAGGCAAAATAATGTCAAATATCGGGTCCCACGTGACCGATCGCCATGGTAAAATCTGGAAAGCCAGGGTCCCCGGTATTAGAGATGAAACCCAATCCCCGACAAGCAAGCAAGTGGTCGTGATCCTCGTCAAAATAACTGAGATCAAGCTGTTGAAAATCAAGGCCGTAAAACCAACCACCGTTTCAAACTAACAAATTCTTCTTTATTTGAAGGAAATAGGTGTAACTGAAAATAACCTCGCAAAGGCAGGTGTAACCAAAAGAAAAGGCGCAAGAGCTAGAAGTAGCTCTGCAGAAACAATTCCAAAAGGGAAGATTTCTCCAAAATTCTTTCCTGCATTCACTCAAAATAAAAAGAAAAAGAAAAGAAAAGAAGAAAACGATGTTGAAAATAGTCCAAACCTAAAGTGGTATAGAGTCTCCAATCCCTAGCTACACCTTTTTCCAACCTAGGATATCCCACTCCCTAGTTGATGCTAACATAAGGTATACACTCCTTAGTTGATGATTTTTCCAACATCAGATATACACTCCCTAGTTGATGCCAACATAAGGTATACACTCCTTAGTTGATGATTTTTGCAACATAGGGTATACACTCCCTATTTGATGCTAACATAGGGTATACACTCCTTAGTTGATGATTTTTTTCAACATAAGGTATACACTCCCTAGTTGATGCCAACATAGGGTATACACTCCCTAGTTGATGCTTTTTCCAATATAGGGTATACAATCCCTAGTTGATGATTTTCCAACATAAGGTATACACCCCTTAGTTGATGTCGACATAGGGTATACACTCCCTACTCGATGATTCTTCCAACATAGGGTCCCACTCCCTAGCAGACACTAGCATAACCTGGTGATTTGTTTTTTGACGACAACATAACCTGTTCACCGCTTTCAATAATAAAGTAGTGTAGATTTCCTTACAATAACTCACGAAATTTTCCTAGTGAAAACAGGGGCAGGAAATTTCGTTCGTTTGCTTTTTGATTTTGCGCAGATTATATTTTTAGGACATTGGACTCGAGACGACCAAAAGAAGAAGCTTCGATCCTATTTAATAAAAAACAAAAAAAAAAAGAAGGTTGAATCCAAAGTACAGAAATGGGGAAGATATGGACTATTCAGGACGAGATTGAAGTCATTCGTTCGCTGTATCCTGCCTTGATCCGAAGAATGATAAGACGAAACCAGCACCTGCAGCTAACAAGCACCAAGATCCAGGTCAGAGTCAGCAAAAGGACAAGACTCAAGACCAAGTCTTAGATATGAATCTTGTAACTAGCAGCTGATAGGTTTAGTTAGTCTTTTGTTTTATTACTTTGGTGTAATAAGGAGATTATCAGCAGTAACACCAGCAACCGCAGTGAAACCACAGTTACCCGGTACTCCTGGCTACCAAAACTCCCAGAACTACACTGACCTGATTCATTTATAGCCAAGGATATATAAGCAACCTTTGAAGCAGGGTTCGGTCAAACTTTTCCAAAACGCTTCACAATGGAGTTTGCGAATGAGAAGAGTCGTTCATGACTGCTCACTTTGTCTTTGACCGAAAACTATTCATGTTCTCGAGCAAAGAGGGGCAACTGTGAGCACGTGATTTTTCACCCACCATATGCTCCTACAAATTGGATACAATAAATTAATTTTACAAATTTTTGTAGAATGTTTATTGATTAATTATGAATTGTTTGCATTTGCATATTCATAATTCATCTTTTAAAAATTATTAAAATTACATCACTATTATCAAAGAACTATGAACTTATTATTTGTAATTAATTAAATTAAATAATAGATGAATGATGGTTATTTGATGTAATATAGTTTTAACAACTAATTACTAAAATTAATCGTTTTATTCAATAAATCATATATTTAATTGGGAGTATAAAATTAAATGTTTTATCCTTAATTAATCTATGATTAGATGAAACAAGGTCAAATTAATTATTAATTTTTGGATTTAATTAGGTTTGGGTTTAATTAAATTAATTAGGTTAATTAATTAGAAGAATTAAGTTAGACCTGGGCTGAAATCACCCAAGCCCAATCCCATTTCTACTCTACCCAGTCCGATTGGCCAAAAATAATCCGACCAGTCCCCTATACTACCCAAACGACCCCGTTTAAGTTAATGGAACGAATTCCAGCCGTTGATCAAAATAGATCAAATGGCTGGGAACTCCCCAGCCTTAAAATATAAATATGTCCAAATATTACCCCTACCCCATGAACCTGAAGTCTAACACCCTACCCTCCCCACCATCTCCCTTCCTCTCTCTAAATCCCCGCCTGTCTCCACCGCTACCCAGCCCTGCTCCGCCGGCCGGAAAGCGCCACCGGCGGTGGAGCTCCACCAAACAACCTCAAATTTTCACCCCATGATCGTCTTGTCCCCCTCAACCACACCCCACCGTTAGTTTTCCCAAAAACTCATTCTAAAACAAGCAATTTCAGATCTAAGATTACCAGAACCCTAATTCTCCTGTGCACACCGACTCAAGGACTTTCAATGGCTCCTACCTGCATGAGTTGATAGCTCTTTATGAGAGCTATCGATTCATGCAGGTTCGGATCATTTCCAACCCTGCCGGAGCCCGGCAAGGTCCGGCGACGTCACATTTTCTGGCCAAATTCGTACAAATGTGTTCTGTACTACTGGTACCCCCTCTTCTTTAGTTCCTTTAATTATTTTAGGGGCACTTAGGTTAGCATTAAAATATCACTGTCAATTACTTTTTCTTGGTATGATTTAATCGTTTAATCTTACTAATTTGTCTACTTGTTCCTTTCTTAAAAGATGTTACGAGTTGACTGTGATTAGTATTAGGTTTTCAGTTTCTTTTTTTATTTTTTATTTTATTTTTATTTATTGATGTTCAAGACATCTATATGTTTGTGGATTTTTGTCAATAGACGAGCATGAATGATTAGTTGTTTGATCCATAAATTTATGTGTTAAAACACTGTTATTGCATCTTTTTGTAAAAGCGTAACAGCCATATGTGTGATTTGCCCGTATACTGCTTGAAGTTGTGATTTGATTCAGTGTTCTTGACTGTTTGCAACCATGTATGGTCGTTAAGGTTTCCTGTTAACATCATCAAATTATTAGATGTTTTATTTACTTGTTAAAATCAGTACTTAAATTTATTCATGCCTGGGCTTCCAGAATACCTTCACTGGGCAGGTAATTACTAAACTAATTAGGTAATCGTTAATTAGGGATATAATTATACTCGATTAATATATCTTTTAAAACTAAGATAACTAAACTAACTCTAAGAAAATCAACTAGCCAAATCCTAGTTAGGAATAACTAATAGTTTTAATTAACTAAAGTAAGCTAATCAGGAATAACTAACCTAAGTTAATAGTTAACCCCAATCATACTTAACCCTAGTTACCTAAGGGTAATTCGGAATTTAAGGGGTATTTCAGGACTTTAGTTGAAGGAATCTTGGGTGTAACAACCCAAGAACCTTCTAGATTTAGCAAATCAGATTTTTAGGGGGTAAAAAGGTCATTATAGGGGGCTGGAATCTTCTAGAATGAGCGCAGCTGTCCTAAAGGATAAGGGTGACAATTGCCTTTGTACTATTTTCAGCCCATTTGGATAGGGAATATGCCAAGCATATCATATCCCAAATCCCTTATATATAGGCCCACCTTTTACCATTAGAAGGACCTTTTTTTACAATCTCTTAGCTGCTGAAAAAAGCTGAAAAACACAAAAATCAGAGTTTGCTATTCATAAATGAAAATTTCAAAAAACAAATTAGTAGAAAACAAAGAGAAGTCTGATTTCTCTTTGAACAAAGTTCATCAATACATTGCTTGGTTCTCGGTTTCTATTTCTTCTTTGGGATTCTGATTTTCTGGGAACTTTAAGCATTTACCTTCAAAATTCTGGGCTATCTCCTACTGGGCTTTTTGGTTATTTGTCTTGCTATTTGCTGTTGCTGGGGATTCTCTTCTTTTTTGCTGACTGCTATCTATACTTGACCTTTATTTGGTCAAGTTTTTGTTATTTTTCTCTTCAAAAAAGGTATGTAACAGCTGACTTTAATGAAATGTTCAAATCTGAATCTTGTTCTCTTTCTTTGCCGTGTAAAACCTTCTCCTATAGCTGAATCTTCTTTTCCCATGTTTTGTATGAAAGAATCTGAAAATTGTGATTGGTTAACATGTTGGTAAATGAATCTGAATAGGTATTGTCTTTGAAATACATGAATCTTTTGGAACCATTCTGTTTAGTTGTGTTTAAATCTTATTGATTTCAGAATACATGAGTTTGTGTTGTTAAAATAAGTTAGATGTTTATTTGTGTTTGGCTCAGTTCCTACTGAAATTATTTGCACTAGGGTAGATGAATTTGACCTTCTAATGGTCAAATTCAGCCCATAGTAGTGCACAAACATTAGTTTATTTGCTGAAAATTACCCCTTAAGGGTACAAAATATGTGGTTGAAAAGGGCCTTAAAGTAGGGAATCTGAACCCCTAAATGATCAGATTCACTGTCTAAAAGTGCCTAGAATAGTCAAAGTCGTGGTGTAGACACTTGCTGAAAATTGTTGCATAGCATTAAAGTTGAATGTTAAAGGTCTAATAGGAGGGCATCTCTGGAGTTGAATCTGACTTCTTTCATGGTCAGGTTCATTCCAGGAAGAATGCATAAAAAGGGTTCTGCTTTTTAGTACTGTTAGTGTAGCATCATTAGAGTCAAATCTGACCCCTTTAATAGTCAGATTTGTTCTGAAGGATGTATAACATACCTGTTTATTTGGGATGTTTAGAAATTGCAAAAGGAGGCACAAGTGCATAGTCATAGAGAACCAAAGTTTGTAGCAACCAGTTAGAAGTTTAATTTTCAGTTCTTTTTCTTTTATATTCATAAAAATGTATTTTTTAGAAGTTTTATTTTCGTTTAAGAAAGTAGGAAAATTGTTATTTATTCCGATGTATATTTTCAGAATCGTTGTAATTTAAGACTGGACTGTGTAATGATATTTTTGGAGGTTGGTTTTAGTATACAAAATGGGCCAGGCCATTAAACGTAGCCTGTCCAGGTTTGAAATGGTCTGAACCCTGGGCTATTGGACCTAAGGGGTACGAAAGCCCAAAGCTCTAAGGATATATTTGCCTTAAGGTTAATACATTAGGATTTGACTGAAATTCAAATGTTCTTAAAACCTTGCATGATTTTGATATACAAAATAAGTTGTCCGAAATTCCAGTATTCATTGGAAAATTCGTTTTTCTTAAAATTTCTGGTAATGTACCTTTAAGTTTCTTATTTCAAAATTGATGAATTCTGAAATATACAAATACAATTTTCTTAAACGGCATCTTTGTAATTGCTGAATGAGTGTTTGATTGTGGTCAGAACTGTAAATCGTTATTTCTGTTCTCTGCCCCCTCTTTAAAATTCGTCCACTTAGTGTACTTAGTTAAATTGCATAAATCACCTTTTCTTACAAAAATAACCAAATTAGGATGGCCTAAATTGATCAAAATCAGGCTAAATTAGGCCATAGCCAATCTCATGACTTGATTTAGGAGTTACTCTAGACATAGTGAATCTCAAAAAGCCTTTTAGGTAGCAATCACCTTAAACTTAGAAAAAATAAATTAATCATCAATGTATAAATTTTACGTAACTTTGAATGAAACTAACTAAACATACCTTTTCTCAATTGTATATACGTTTACGTAACACAAGTAAAATACTAAAATGAATACTTGTCGAGACACTTTTAGGAACGTATTTCTAAAAATGATAGGAATTACGTACACGCCCGCGTGACGTGATTTCGGTTTCTTTTTTACAACAAAAAAAGAAACGCGCTTGCGCAACTTTATTTATCTCCTTAAATGAATTCAGTGTCGGGAATTATGTACACGTCCGCGTGACATGAATTTTGGCACATCACAATCTCAACGGGTTTACACATACGTGACCCGTCTCAGAATAACTCTTTAAATACACGTGAATAGTAAAAGCGGTAAAAGATAAACATATGTGCAAAAGCAATAATCAAACCATTTAGGCCAAATTTAATCATTAAGCGACTGTGCTAGAACCACGGAACTCGGGAATGCCTAACACTTTCTCCCGGGTTAAGAATTCCTTACCCGAATTTTTGGTTCGCAAACAATTTAACAGAGTCAAAATTCCTCGGTTTTGGAATTTTTAAAAAATAAACGATGTCCCGAAACACTGTAAAAAATCCGGGTGGCGACTCTGAATAAAATAAATTCCAAAAATTGAATAATTTCTTAAAGTGAAAAAACTCCCTTATTACCCTCACCGGTGTAAAAGGAGGTGTGACATAAATTTCTAAATATTATGAGTTCTTATCTAATTTCAATAAGGAAATCATTTAATTCATAGGTCTAAATATTAGAGAAATAATTAAATGACTATTTTGTCTAGTGTGAAAATAATTTTTGAAGGGTAAATGTCACGACCCAAATTTCCCTCCGCTGGGTATCGTGATGGCACCTAGTCTTAAGAACTAGGTAAGTCTAACATATACTGAGTAATAATAATTAAATAGCGTTTACCAATTTTAAAATTTGAATTCTCTATAAACATACAATTTCCAAAACCGGTAGTACAAGTCATAAGTCTTTCTAGGAGTAGTTATACATAATAAATACATCACTGTTCCGGAAATAAATAAAACAACGAAAATGAATACAACAAAAAGTGACTATAGAGCCTGCAAACGCCCAGCAGGTACACCTTCAAGTCTCCAACCACACTGAGCGTAAGTATCAAAATCGACCCGGTCCGAAGTACCTGGTTCTGCAGAAAAGATGTACAGAAGTGCAGTATGAATACATCATGGTGGTACTCAGTAAGTATCAAGCCTAACCTCGGTAGAGTAGTGACGAGTCCAGGTCGAGACACTACCGAATATATATATATATATATATATATATATATCTACAGGATATGACTCAGGTCTAACAAGAAAGGAATATCAAAGTAATACTGATAGCATAAGGATATCAAGTTGCAAACAGTAGTAACGATAAGAGGAAAAAGAAACACGACTAGCAACGAGAATCCACCAAGTAAATCAAATAACAACATATTTGGGATACGACTAAGTGTAAATGTGCTTAAGTAGGGAAAACAATATCAAATCAACTAAACAAGTGTTTCGAGAACACGATTCCAATAATTCCAACAACTCTTCAATACATATGGTTTGGTTTTATACCAAATAGGGAATCCGTTAGAAAGATGAGGTTTTGTTTTAGAAACCAATTGAGTGAGGAAAATAATATTTTTAAAATAAAATTAAACATCGAATAACTACCGTATTTAATATAGAGTTTATTATTTTAAAACATAATAACAATTCCTTTGTAAGTAAAATAAAATCTCAGGCAGGTTGAGTGTCACGACCCGAATTTTCCACCGTCGGGGCTGTAATGGCGCCTAACGTTGAACCCGCTAGGCAAGCCAACATGAATATTTAATTTACCTTATTATCTTATTATTATCTAATGATATGTGAAATACAACACTAACATAAATAAAAGTACAAAATGAAGCAAGGTATACAAACTCAATGCAATGCCTTTACGAAATTTCACAAAAAACCAATCCCAGAATTTTGGAGTCACAAAATCACGGACTATCTATGAATAATACATATAAAGATCAGAATGAAATAAGTACATCGACTTCTGAAATAACTAGAATAGAATATAAAAGAAGTAGGAGGGGACGCCAAGGCCTGTGGACGCCTGCAGGACTACCTCAGGGTCTCCACTGGACTGAAGGCAGCTATTGGCCCATGTCACTGAATGGGTTTTGAAGATTGACAAATATTGACAAGTTGAACCAGGTCCATCAAAGCATACACACCTGAACGGAGAAGTTGGCATAAGAATCATACAAGCATAGGAGATATCAGTGATTTTTGAGTATCAAAGAATTAAGAGGATGTATCCTAATACGAAAAGATTGCAAACTGATGAAGATGACAGAAGTTGAATTCAGCTAGGACAGAAATAAAGGAAGGAAGTTGAGTTTGGTTCGAATTGGTTTATCCAAGTGGAGTTGAACTGGAATTGGAAGACAAGCTCAACAACTGACTCTATAAATACTCAAAGTATTACTGCTGAAATTCATTGACACACAAAGACTAAATTGAATCAAGTTCTGAAAGCAAAATTCCTAGATATTTGCAAGCAAAAGTATTGTGAAAAGGCTACAGTACAACTAGAAGAAACAGTTCCATTCATTTATCATTGAGTCTAGTTGGTTGTAGTAGGCAATTTAATATTGTATCTTTTCAGCTTTTTGGAAGCAAATTGTAATAGGTACACCTTTGTTCAAGTTAGAGTTAACTTGAAGCTGGTAAATTAACTTATAATATTGTGTAGTATTGACGTCTAAAATATCAATTGGTATCATAGCAGGTTATCCTTGAAAAGGCTAACACCTTGGAAGAAATCAAGATGAGTGCGCCACCTGGGAACTGGGAAGGTCAATCAACTGCAGGGCCACCACTCTTCAATGGCCAGTACTATTCTTGGTGGAAGAATAGAATGAAGGACCACCTTATTGGAGAGGACTATGAACTCTGGGACATAGTCACTGATGGACCACTTGCAACAATGGAGAAAGCTGTTGAAGGTGTAGATGTACCTAAGACTAGGGCTGACTGCACGGCTGATGATCTGAAGAAATGGGAGAAGAATGCCAAAACAAAGAAGTGGCTAGTGTGTAGATTAGGACCAGATGAATACAGTAGAATCCAAAGCTGCACCACTGCCAAGGAAATCTGGGATACTCTACAAGTAGCCCATGAAGGAACAACTCAAGTGAAGAGGTCTAGAGGTACACTACTATACTCTTAGTATAAAAACTTCACTATGAAAGAAGGTGAGACCATTCAGGAAATGTACGCAAGGTTCACAACCTTGACAAATGAACTCATGTCTCTCGGAAGAATCATACTTAAAGAAGACAAGGTAGAGAAGATCTTGACAAGGGTTATGCCTATCTCCTGGGAAAGCAAGATCACTGCTATCCATGAATCCAAAAATATGGCAACCCTTAGACTAGATGAAATGATTGGAAACCTCACTGCTTATGAACTCAGAAGGCAAACCATGAAGATGGATGCCCCAAAGAAGGAGAGAAGTCTAGCACTGAGGATCACTGAGGGAGTTGATCCGGAGGAGGATAAGATGGCCATGATAACCAAAGAATTCACAAACTTTCTCATGAGGAAAATGGGCATCTCCAGGGGAGGAAACTTCAACAAGGCAAAGGCACCAGAAAGGTCAGCTAATGAGGGATGCTAAAAGTGTGGAAAGACTGATCATCTCATCAAAAACTTCCCTCAGTGGGAAGTAGAATGGAGGAAGGAAAGATATGAGCGAAGGAACAGGAGGAAAGAACAGGTTCAATCGAAGACAAACACAACAAAGGCTATGGTTGCTGCTTGGGGGGAAGTTCAGATGAAGAATCAAAAGATGGGAGACTGAAGATCAGGTTCTTTTGGCAATTGGAGAATCTGATGAGGAGACTTATGAAGAACCAGAGGTAAGTATCTCACAACTTAAAACTAAAATAAAGTTTTTATCTAAGGAGAAACTCTCTGAGTTGCTACTTGACTTCATAGATGATTCTAAGGAAACAACCAAAGAGAAAGATCAACTATCTAAAGAGTGTGCAATGCTAAAAGCAAAATGCATGGACCTGGAAACAAGGGTCAGTGAATCTGAAAAGAAAAACAATGTCTTGATGAACCAAGTTCATCCACTCGAAACTGATATTCTAGAGCTAAAATCTGAAAACTTAAAGTTAAGACTAGGATCCAATAAAAAGGTAGTTGATCACTCTCATATCATATTAGATGAAAACATAGGAAAATTAAAAAATAAGATGTATGCCAAGGACGAGGAAATAAAAACTATTAATGAACAACTCGGCAAAGTCAAACATGAATTAGATCGAACCTGTAAATGGAATAAATCCTCTGACGCCCTGATATGGCTTCAAGAGAATCATAGTAGCAACAAGAGAGGGATTGGATTTGGAGGTCAATTGCCCAAGTGGGATCCCAAAAACAAGTAGCTCACTCTTCCTGAGAATAAAATCTGCACCCATTGTGGTAAGACTGGACACTGCAAATATGAGTGTACTGCAAAAGAGCAGTCCAGTCGAAAAAATGAGAGGTTTGTAAAAGGGAAAAACTGGCTGCCAAATTGGGCCAGGAAAAATTTGATTCATCCATTCTCTCATAGAAAAGGACCCAAACTAGTTTGGGTTCTTAAGACTAACCTTTGATTCCTTTTATAGGTTCAAGTGAGAGGAGGCAGCCAGATTTGGTACTTGGATAGTGGCTGCTCAAAGCATATGACTGGGAACATGGAACAGTTCCTTTCACTTGAACGTCTCAAAGGAGGAAATGTCTCCTTCGGAAACGGAAAGAAAGGTGAAATCATTGGGGTTGGTAAGGAACCAGAAGATGAGGAGCTTGGACTGGTGAGGAGAAATGACCACATTGAAGCACCTATGGCAGATGGAACAGGTGATGGAACAGGTTCAACAACCCCACGCAACTCGACAGGGGGAATTCTACATGAAAATACTGGCCCTGATCTTGTTCCACAACTACAAGACGACATGTAACAATCCAGAAGTGAACAAATGGTACTCAAACCACAAAGATATAAGAGTTCTCACCCTCTTGAGAACATCATAACATACTTGAGATCTGGAATCAAAACTAGATCCTCCTTGAAAAATCTGTGTGTGTTTGATGTATTTCTATCCTTGATTGAACCAAAGAACATTGATGATGTCCTGCAAGATGCTGATTGGGTAACAACCACGCAAGAAGAACTGAATCAATTTGAGAGGAGTCAAGTATGGTACTTGGTACCCAGGCCACTAGACAGATCAGTAATTGGCACCAAATGGGTCTTCAGGAACAAGCTCGATGAGGATGGAACAGTTACAAGAAATAAGGCTAGACTGGTTGTTCAAGGATACAGCCAAGAAGAGGGAATTGACTATGATGAGACCTTTGCACCTGTGGCAATATTGGAGGCAATCAGACTTCTTGTAGCATTTGCTGCACGCTTGGAATTCACACTTCATCAGATGGATGTAAAGAGTGCCTTTCTTAATGGCTATTTGAAGGAATATGTATTTGTAAAGCAGCCTCCTGGTTTTGAAAGTAAAGAGTCACCTGATCATGGATATAAACTTGACAAGGCTCTCTATGGTCTCAACAAAGCACCTAGATCTTGGTACGAAAGATTGTCAAAATTCCTGCTANCTGCTGGAACATGGGTACAAACGAGGCAAGATAGACAGTACTTTGTTCCTAAAGGAAAAGGGAAAAGATCTTCTGATTGTGCAAATATATGTTGATGATATCATATTTGGGGCAACTACTGAAAAGCTTAGCAAGGAATTTGCTACATTAATGGGGAGTGAGTTTGAAATGAGTATGATGGGTGAGCTAACCTTCTTCTTAGGTTTGCAAATCAAACAAACTCCACATGGCACAATGATACATCAACAGAAGTATGTGAAAGAACTCCTCAAGAAATTCAAAATGGAGGATTCAAAGGAGATAGATACCCCAATAGCCACAGCTACAAAATTGGATGTGGATGAACCTGGTTCATCCATTGATCAGAAGACATACAGAGGGATGATCGGGTCTCTACTCTATCTTACTGTAAGTAGACCTGATATTGTGTTCAGTGTGGGACTATGTGTTAGGTTTCAAGCCAATCCAAAGGAGTCCCACCTCACTGCAGTAAAAGAATTTTAAGATATCTGAAGGGCACCACTGATCTGTGCCTTTGGTATCCTAAAGGTAGTAATTTTGACCTTGCAGGATATGCTGATGCTGATTATGCAGGTTTCCTGGTTGACAGGAAAAGTACTTCAGGCATGGCTCATTTTTTGGGCTCCTTCCTTGTCTCTTGGTCCACCAAGAAACAAAATTCAGTAGCCTTGTCTACTGTTGAGGCTGAATATATCGCTGCAGCCTCTTGTTGTGCCCAGTTTCTATGGATCAAGCAACAACTCCTGGACTTTGGTATAGATGTGGAATGCATTCCTATTTACTGTGATAACACTAGTGCAATTAGTATTACTAAGAATCCGGTTCATCACAAGAGAACTAAGCACATAGATCTTAGGCACCATTTCCTGAGGGATAACTATGAAAAAGGAATGACCTCAATCGAATTCTGTGCTACTGATTATCAAATTGCTGATATATTTACAAAGCATCGAGTAGGGAGCATTATGAGAGAAATAGGCTTGAATTAGAGATGATTAATATCACCTAATTGAAAAACAAAAAAGAAGAAGTTCTTTTTGGCTAGAAATTTTTAATTAGGTACTTAATCAGATTAATCATTGCTCAGTACTATGTCTTTATTGCCATACTCTTCTGCCATATATTAATATGATTCCCTAGTTACTAATGATGTTTCTCTATCTTTGTGAATTGAGGCAAAATAAATATTTTTAACCGGATGAACCTGGTTCATCCATGCTGGCTTACATGACTGACAAGGTACGTTCTCATCTCCATACATGTATTAATTCAAGTATAGTCATACATGAGCAGGACTCTATACATTTATGGTTCAAATTCATAATCTCGTACTTACCCAAATAATGAACTAGTTCCAAGAAGTCCCGTCTCAATTAATTAAGCCTAGTTTTAGAGTGAAAGTAACTGTCTAATCAATTCCAATCGTTGACAGTCCTTAATCGGTTAGTATCCTACTTGGGTTAATACACTTATATTGTAATCTCCCCAACCACAAGTTATAAATAGGTCATCATTATCCATTGTGCATAAAGCAACAGTCGAACCTTGTTCAACTTACTCAACTCAAAATCCCTACTGCCCTTTATTTTCTTCTCTCTCTAACAAAATCAAAATCATGTCGTCTCCCTCGCCTGCTTCTTCTGAATCATCCCCAAACAAAGATTATGATGGGGGAAACTATGAATCTAACTCAAACTCACCCTCAGTTTATAGTTCCGAGTCTCCTAAAAAATCATCAACCTCAGAACACTCTAGAATTCCTGAACCCACACCAAACCCTACCCTAGCCCCCAAAGCCCATCATGTTAAGGTTCTTGCACGCAAATCTGTGGCTTCTGGTTCAAGAGAAAAATTCTTGGAAGAATCGTTACATGCCTAGGAAGGCTCTAAACCAGAATCATCCAATGATTCATTCAAATCATCCAATGAAGACGAAGCACCTGGTTCATCCAGTGCTGAGAAAGGTAATACTGAAGTTACCTCTGATTTAAATTCTACTGAAAATCAATTTGTGTCGGTGGGGTCTGTGGTGGATGTGGAAGTGCCAAGAAGGCAAAGAAAATTTGGGAAACAGAAAAATCTTGAGAACGAGGGAGAAGTAGATGTGAGGGGATCCAGGGAGGATGGTACCACGCTTGCAATTTGTGTTCCCATTCTTGAAAATCTTGAAGAAGATGTCATGGTTTTAAGGGGAACTACTGAAGTTGAGGAAGCTGCTGCTGGGTTGGAGAAGTTAATGAAGGAAATAGATGAACATGTTTCTTCTGGGGAAGAAAATTTTCCTGAAAGACTGAAGAAGACGGGGGACTCATACAACCCCAATAAGAGAAGGACTCCAAAGTCCAAAAAGTCTAAAGCCTCAGTTCCTTCAAAGAAAAGGAAGACTGCTGATTCTGTTGGTGTACCTGTTCCTAGGGTACGTGCTATGAGAAATATTGTACGAGATGAGGAGGAGAAGTTGGAAAAAGCTCTGCAAGAGAGCAAAAGAAAGAAGGCAGAGAAGGGGAAAGCAAGGTAGGGGAACCCTGTTATTGTTGACGATGAAGGGTTATTGGACCTGGTCAAACAAGAAGAGGAGGCTGCTCCAGTAGTTATCAAGACACCCAAGCCCAAAAGGGCTAAGACTTCTTCAAAGAAGTCAGCTACTGTGTCCATCACCACTGGGAGTACTGCTTCGAGGACAAGTTCTAAGATAAAGAAGGGNCATTCTAGACATTCCAGCTGAGGTTTATGAAGACTACACGAGGCAGAGATGGCCTTGTTTAGATGGAATGGCCTCAGCTCTCAATATCACCAGATTCTTCTGCGACAATGAGAAGGAGCTTGAACCCAGGGCTGTGTACAAGAGTGAGATGACGCCTGAGCACAAACTGTTCTTTGAATTTGTGATCAAATTCCTGTTGCCCAGACAAGAACGAAGACACACCGCTAACTACATGGATTTAACCCACATGGAGTGTCTGTACAGAGGCAAGCAGATCAATTGGCCAGCTTTTATCATCCAGCTCTTGGACTGAGTGGTGAATGGCACCAAAGCCCATGTGATCCCCTATGGCTTTATTCTGACTGTGTGCTATATAATATTTATAACCTAATGAACTTGGTTCTCAATGATTAATGCTTAAAAATATACAAGGTGTTTGAAGTGTATACAAGATAAAAGCACAGAGTTTGTCATCATCAAAAAGGGGAATTTGTTGCCCCATGTCACTGAATGTGTTTTGAAGATTGACAAATATTTACAAGTTGAACCAGGTCCATCAAAGCATACACACCTGAACGGAGCAGTTGGCATAAGAATCGTACAAGCATAGGAGATATCAGTGCTTGCTGAGTATCAAAGAATTAAGAGGATTTCTCCTAATACGAAAAGATTGCAAACTGATAAAGATGACAGAAGTTGAATTCAGCTAGGACTGAAATAAAGGAAGGAAGTTGAGTTTAGTTCGAATTGGTTTACCCAAGTAGAGTTGAACTGGAATTGGAAGACAAGCTCAACAACTGACTCTATAAATACTCAAAGTATTACTGCTGAAATTCATTGACGCACAAAGACTAAATTGAATCATGTTCTGAAAGCAAAATTCCTAGATATTTGCAAGCAGAAGTATTGTGCAAAGGCTACAGTTCAACTAGAAGAAACAGTTCCATTCGTTTATCATTGAGTCTAGTTGGTTGTAGTAGGCGATTTAATATTGTATCTTTTCAGCTTTTTGGAAGCAAATTGTAATAGGTACACCTTTGTTCAAGTTAGAGTAAACTTGAAGCTGGTAGAAATTAGCTAGAGGCAAGTTACTACATAGGGTTAAAGTTAATCCTAGGATTACAAAAGAGTTTATTTTGTAAGTTCGTTTGGCTCAGAGTTTTTAGTTGAAGTGTTTGAGCAAATCCTAATGAGGAGTAAGTCGTGATTTTTTTACCTTTTGAGCCAGGTGTTTTCCACAAAAAATATCTGTGTCTTTACTTTACTGCTTTATTATTCTGCAAATAGTAGTAAGTAGTACACCAAGAAGAACCAGGTTCTTCTTATTAGACAGTACTCGAAAATTGGGTACTACACAATTAACTTATAATATTGTGTAGTATTGACGTCTAAAACATCAACAACAACCTCGATCTATGGTCCGTAGGGTCCTTGTTGGTTGATTTCCCAATGCACACGCAAGTGTACGTGGTCGACAAGTAATATA
>ML400316.1:13417-28342 GCA_005239525.1 Nicotiana knightiana | reverse complement strand
AAGAAAGGTGAAATTATTGGGGTTGGTAAGGTAGGTAAGGATGATACACGATCTATTGAACATGTGTATCTAATAGATGGATTGAAATATACTATGATCAGTGTATCACAACTATGTGATAGAGGTAACCTGGTTGCTTTTACTTCCACAAAATGTTTTGTGATTAACCTGCTTACTGACAAGATTGTTTTGCCGGGAAAAAGAATGAATAATATCTATGTCATAGATTTGTCCACATTGTCTGAAAATGAACTCACTTGTCTAAGTGTGTTGGACAGTGATCCCCTCTTATGGAACAAACGACTTGGTCATGCAAGTCTAACTCAGCTTAACAAATTAGTCTCTAAGGACTTAGTGGTAGGACTTCCTAACATTAAATTCAAGGAAGACAAAGTTTGGGAGGCATGTTCCAAGGGGAAGCAGGTAAGATCCTCTTTCAAAAGTAAGAAAATGGTCAGTACCACTATGACGTTGGAACTGGTTCATATGGTTCTATGCGGTCCTATGAGAACTTTAAGTAGAGGTGGTAAGAGATATGTGATGGTGCTAGTTGATGATTTTTCAAAGTTCACTTGGACATTATTCCTGTCATCTAAGGATGAAGCATTTGATATGTTCACATCATTTGTTAAGAAAATTCAAAATCAATTGGGACATCAACTGGCATCAATAAGATCTGACCATGGTACTGAATTTGAGAATCTTAAGTTTGATGAGTTCTGTGATGAACATGGTTNTAGATGCATGACCAAACCTCTGGTAGAGAAAACTCCCTATGAATTACTCAAAGGGAGAAAGCCCAACATATCCCATCTTAGGGCTTTTGGATGCAAGTGTTATGTGCATAATAATGGCAAAGATTCTCTAGGAAAATTTGATCCCACAAGTGATAAGGGAGTGCTCTTGGGATATTCAACACATAGCAAAGCTTATAAAATATACAATAAATAACTATATGTGTAGAATAAAGTGTACATGTTGTCTTTGGTGAAACTAACTCTTTATCTGAGAGACAGGAACAAGAAGATGAGGAACTTGGACTGGTGAGGAGCAATGACCATATTGAAGCACCTATGACAGATGGAACAGGTGATGGACCAGTTTCAACAACCCCACGCAACTTGACAGGGGGAATTCTGCATGGAAATACTGGACCTGATCCTGTTCCACAACTACAAGACAACATGGAACAATCCAGAAGTGAACAAATGGTACTCAAACCACACAGATATCAGAGTTATCACCCTCTTGAGAACATCATAACAGACTTGACATCTGGAATCAAAACTAGATCTTCCTAGAAAAATTTGTGTGTGTTTGATGCTTTTTTATCCTTGATTGAACCAAAGAACATTGTTGAAGCCATGCAAGATGATGATTGGGTAACAACCATGCAAGAAGAGCTGAATTAATTTGAAAGGAGTCAAGTATGGCACTTGGTACCCATGCCACTAGACAGATCAGTAATTGGCACCAAGTGGGTCTTCAGGAACAAGATCGATGAGGATGGAATTGTTACAAGAAATAAGGCTAGACTGGTTGTTCAAGGATACAGCCAAGAAGAGGGAGTTGACTATGATGAGACCTTTGTTCTTGTGGCAAGATNTGAAGGAAGATGTATTTGTAAAACAGCCTCCTGGTTTTGAAAGCAAAGAGTCACCTGATCATGTATATAAACTTGACAAGGCTCTCTATGGTCTCAAGCAAGCGCCTAGAGCTTGGTACAAGAGATTGTCAAAATTCCTGCTGGAACATGGATACAAACGAGACAAGATAGACAGTACTTTGTTCCTAAAGGAAAAGGGAAAAGATCTTCTGATTGTGCAAATATATGTTGATGATATCATATTTGAGGCAACTACTGAAAATCTTAGCAAGGAATTTGCTACATTAATGGGGAGTGAGTTTGAAATGAGTATGATGGATGAGATAACCTTCTTCTTAGGCTTGCAAATCAAACAAACTCCACATGGCACAATGATACATCAACAGAAGTATGTGAAAGAACTCCTCAAGAAATTCAAAATGGAGGATTCAAAGGAGATAGATACCCCAATAGCCACAACTACAAAATCGGATGTGGATGAACCTGGTTCATCCATTGATCAGAAGACATACAGAGGGATGATTGGGTCTCTACTCTATCTTACTGCAAGTAGACTTGATATTGTGTTCAGTGTGGGACTATGTTCTAGGTTCAATCCAATTCAAAGGAGTCCCACCTCACTGCAGTAAAAAGAATTTTAAGATATTTGAAGGGCACCACTGAACTGTGCCTTTAGTATCCTAAAGGTAGTAATTTTGACCTTGTAGGATATGCTGATGCTGACTATGCAGGTTTCCTGGTTGACAGGAAAAGTACTTCAGGTATGGCTCACTTTTTGGGCTCCTGCCTTGTCTCTTGGGCCACCAAGAAACAAAATTCAGTAGCCTTGTCTACTGCTGAAGCTGAATATGTGGTTGCAGCCTCTTGTTTTGCCCAGTTGCTATGGATCAAGCAACAACTCCTGGACTTTGGTATATATGTGGGATGCATTCCTATTTACTATGATTACACTAGTGCAATTATTATGACTAAGAACCTGGTTCATCACAAGAGAACTAAGCACATAGATGTTAGGCACCATTTCCTGAGGGATAACTATGAAAAGGGAATGATCTCAATCGATTATGTGCTACTGATTGTCAAATTGCTGATATATTTACCAAAGCATTGAGTAAGGAGAATTATGAGAGAAACAGGCTTGAATTATGGATGATTAAGATCACCTAATTGAAAGACAGAATTGAAAAAAAAATTATTTTTTTTGGCTAGAAATTTTTAATTAGGTACTTAATCAGATTAATCATTGCTCAGTACTATGTCTTTATTGCCATACTCTTTTGCCATGTATTAATATGATTCCCTAGTCACTAATGATGTTTCTCTATCTTTGTGAATTGAGGCAAAATAAAGATTTTTAACAAGATGAACCTGGTTCATCCATGCTGGCTTACGTGACTGACAAGGTACGTTCTGATCTTCATACATGTATTAATTCAAGTACAGTCATACATGAGTAGGACTCTATCCATTTATGGTTCAAATTCAATTCTCGTACTTACCCGAATAATGAACCAGTTTCAAGAAGTCCCGTCTCAATTAATTAGCCTAGTGTTAAAGGGAGAGAAACTGTCTAATCAATGTCTAATCACTGACAGTTCTTAATCGATTAGGATCCTACTTGGGTTAATACACTTCCGTTGCAATCTCCCCAGCCACAAGTTATAAATAGGCCATGATTACCCATTGTGCATAAAACAACAGTCGAACCTTGTTCAACTAACTCAACTAAAAGAAACCCTACTGCCTGTTATTTTCCTCTCTCTCTAACAAAATCAAAATCATGTCGTCTCCTCCACCATTTTCTTCTGACTCATCACCAAACAGAGATTATGATGGAGGAAACTATGAATCCAACTCAAACTCTCCCTCAGTCTATAGTTCTGAGTCTCCTGAAAAGTCATCAACCCTAGAACACTCTACAATCCCTGAACCCACACCACATCTTACCCCAGCCCCCAAAACTCATCGTGTTAAGGTTCTTGCACGTAATTCTGTGGCTTTTGGTTCAAGAGAAAAATTCTTGGAAGAATTCTTATGTGCTGAGGAAGGTTCCAAACCAGAATCATCCAATGATTCATTCAAATCAGCCAATGAAGACGAAGCACCTGGTTCATCCGTGTTGAGAAAGGTAATACTGAAGTTACCTCTACTTTAAAGTCTGCTGAAAATCGATTTGTGTTGGTAGGGTCTGTGGTGGATGTGGAAGTTCCAAGAAGGCAAAGAAAATTTGGGAAAGAGAAAAATCTTGAGAACGAGGGTTGTAGATGTGAGGGGATCCGGGGAGGATGGTACCACGCTTGCAATTTGTGGCCCCATTCTTTAAAATATTGAAGAAGATGTCATGGTTTTAGGGGGAACTACTGAAGCTGAGGAAGATGCTGCTGGATTGGAGAAGTTAATGAAGGAAATAGATGAACATGTTTCTTATGGGAAGAAACTTTGGCTGAAAGACTGAAAAAGCTGGGGGGACTCATACAACCCCAAGAAGAGAAGGACTCCAAAGTCAAAAAGTCTAAAGCCTCAGTTCCTTCAAAGAAAAGGAAGACTACTGAGTCTGTAGATATACCTGTTCCTAGGGTACGTGCTACGAGAAATATTATACGAGAAGAGGAGGAGAAATTGGAAAAAGCTCTGCAAGAGAGCAAAAGAAAGAAGGCAGAAAAGGGGAAAGCAAAGGTAGGCGAACCTGTTATTGTTGAAGATGAAGTGTTTTTGGACCTGGTCCAACAAAAAGAGGAGGCTACTCCAGTAGTTATCAAGACACCCAAACCCAAAAAGGCTAAGACTTCTTCAAAGAAGTCAGTTATTGTGTCCATCATCACTGGGAGTACTACTTCAAGGACAAGGTCTAAGATAAAGAAGGTGAAGAAAGTACATATTGTTGAGAGGGATGATGATCCAGAATGGAGTGGCGAGGAAGAGAAGGAGGTTGGAGAAGTGTCTACAGACAGCATTGCCATGTTTGGCAAGAGAAAAATCTTGAAGGGAAAATTGTTGAAGGATTTGGAGGAGCCTGGAATGAGATATTTACTGGATTTTCTGGCAGTGCAGGGCTGGAAGGACATGGTCTTTCGCATGGAAGGCAGGCTGGTCAAAAATGAAGTTGTGGAGTTCATGGGGAATGCCACAGTCATTAGAGGCAGGGTCACCTCATTGGTCAGGGGAGTTGAAGTCTCTTTTGATGCTCAAGAACTGGGAGTCATTCTAGACATTCCAGCTGAGGGTTATGAAGACTACACGAGGCAGAGATGGCCTTGTTTAGATGGAATAGCCTCAGCTCTCAATATCACCAGATTCTTCTGCGACAATGAGAAGGAGCTTGAACATAGGGCTGTGTACAAGAGTGAGATGAAGCCTCAACACAAGCTGCTCTTTGAATTTGTGATCAAATTCCTGCTGCCTAGACAAGAACGAAGACACACTGCTAATTACATGGATTTAACCCTCATGGAGTGTCTGTACAGAGGCAAGCAGATCAATTGGCCAACTTTTATCATCCAGCTCTTGGACAGAGTGGTGAATGGAAACAAAGCCCATGCGATCCCTTATGGCTTTATTCTGACTACAGTTCTTGCTCATTTTGGACTTCCTACAAGGAAGGCTGAGATGGCTATTGCTAAGGATTTCTTTGGGAAGGACACTCTACTGTCTTGTGATTATATTGTCAATGCCCCGACAAATGAACCTGGTTCATCTCGGAAGCAACCAGTCAACAGCAAGGTCCGTACTCTGGTGCAGGAAAGTGAGTTAAAGGATATGGAGATCCTTCGATTGAAGTCTCGCTTAATTGAGGTGGAAGCTGAGCGTGATGCTCTCAAAGATGAGTTAGCAAAGGAGAAGGAGAAAAATGAAGGTGTTTAACACCAAATGTTGTCCCTTCTACAAATCAAGAACCCAGCCTCATCTGCACCCTCCCAGCCTTAGGAATGTCCAGAGCTACCCCCTTCAAACCTATCAAGTGCCCAGTTCGGGACAGTGTCTAGTTTGTTTCAATTTTTATTCTATTTTTCTCATGTTTTGGATGTTTCGGTTTTAATCTGTTTTGGTGCTGATCAACCCTTTTAATAAATGAAAGCTTGTTATTTTGAAAAATGTCTCAATTTCTTATTTAGCTTACATTATTAGTTTCTTGTGATGATTAATCATGTTTGTACCTGCAGTTGCCTACATTGGCCATGAGTAAGAATTAAAAAAATTGGTAAGTATCATTTTGAAACTTTTCGATGATGCCAAAAGGGGGAAGATGTGCTGTGTGATATTTATAACCTAATGAACCTGGTTCTCAATGATTATTACTTAAAAATATACAAAGTGTTTAAAGTGTATACAGGATAAAAGCATAGAGTTTGTTATCATCAAAAAGGGGGAATTTGTTGGCCCATGTCACTGAATGGGTTTTGAAGATTGACAAATATTGGCAAGTTGAACCAGGTCCATCAGAGCATACACACCTGAATGGAGCAGTTGGCGCAAGAATCGTACAACCATAGGAGATATCAGTGATTGCTGAGTATCAAAGAACTAACAGGATGTCTCCTCATACGAAAAGATTGCAAATTGATGAAGAGAATAGAAGTTGAATTCGGCAAGGAAAGAAACGAAGGAAGGAAGTTGAGTTTGATAAGAACTTGTTCTCCCAGGTAGAATCGGACCAAAACTCAACAACTGACTTTATAAATACTCAAAGTATTAAGTGACAACAACAAAAAGACGCACAAAGACTAAATTGAATCAATTTCTGTAAGCAAAATTCCCAGGTTATTTGCAAACAGAAGTATTGTGCAGAGGCTACAGTTCAACGAGAAGAAACAGTTCCATCGTTTATCATTGAATCTAGTTGGTTGTAGTAGGAGTTTTAACATTGTATCTTTTCAGCTTTCTTAGAAGCAAATTGTAATAGGTACACACTGTTCAAGTTAGAGTTAGCTTGAAGTCTATAGAAATTAGCTAGAGGCTAGTTGATACAAAGAGGATTAGAGTTAGTCCTAGGACTACAAAAGATTTTATATTGTAAGTCCGTTTGGCTCAGAGTGTTTAGTGAAGTGTTTAAGAAAATCCTACTGAGGAGTAGGTCGTGGTTTTTTTTCACCTTTTGAGCTAGGTGTTTTCCACGTAAAATATATGTGTCTTTACTGCTTTATTATTCCGCAAATAGTAGTAAGTAGTACACCAAGAAGAACCAGGTTCTTCTTATTCGACAGCACTCGAAAATTAGGTACTGCACAATTGACTTATAATATTGTGTAGTATTGAAGTCTAAACCAACAAGTGGGAACTTGCTCTAACTCGAAGTAGGAAGACCCTTAGGTTTTAGTTTAGTGAGGATGAATTCTCAAACTCAAAAAATATGATGGCCCTTAGGCTCTCGAATCGGGCCGATATGGCTTCATAAGAGTGGATTTTTCCCTTTTCGGCTTAAAAATTTAATCGTGTAAAAAATTTGTTATGCCTTTGCACGATTCGGTTCTAAATTGTTCAAAGGTTCGAACAGTTTGATATCCCTTAAGGTTTTTCGAGGGTTGACATTATCGAGGCCCTTTGTTTATTTTGCCGAGGGTAGCCTTTTCAACCGGTTTTTAAAAGAATTTGAAGGCCTATTTTTATTATAGAATTCGGACGTCTTCAAGCCGTGTTAGTTTGACCATAGCCTTGGGATCTGCCTCTTGGGCTTATTTTCCCAATTATACTTTGAACCTGTTCGAAGTGTTAGTCCCCGAGTAGGGTAGCCTTGGCATATAAAATCGAGGATTGTCTTTTTAACGTCTTACAGTCTTAATCGAGGATTGCCTTTTTAACGTCTTAGTAATTCGAACGTGTTGATTTTTGGACGGCAGTCCCCCAGTACGGGGTTAATGTTTCAAGCTTCAGTTGCGATCGACCCTTGAGCCAGTTTCCATAATAAATCATAAGTATGAAATCATAGAGTAGAAATTTCACTAAAGGCACGGAACATCTGGTAAGGAAAAAAAATACTTCATTCAATAGATTATACATGCGTATATGTTTTGCCACCAGGGCTCAAGTAATCTACATGGACACAGTTCATTCGATGTCCCTTACAAAATTCAGCTATCGAGACCATGTTGATATGAAGTATTTTCCTTAAAAATATAACATCCGATGGTGATGCCCCCAGTATTCGATGTTGATTATAAAAAAGCCTCAGATACTGTTGAATTTCTCTAAGTTACCACAAACAATGGTTGTCTCGTTAAAAATCTTACCGCAAAAACCGATTTGGGATAAAGATCGGTCGAAGGGAAAAAGAGTGCAACACGTGCTTTCATACCTAAGGACTTCGTGTTTAGAGAAAACCTTGATGCCTCCGGTCGAACACCTGCAACAATTTAGTATAAAATATAAACGAAAAAGGAGAAGGTCATACCTTAACAATAATATCGTTTGAGGAGCGATATGTTCCAATTATTTGGCAGTTATTCGCCATTTACCATGCCAAGCTTGTAGGATCCCTTTCTGATGATGTCGAGGACCTGATACGGTCCTTCCCAATTTAAGCCGAGTTTTCCTTCATTTAGGTCTCGGGTGTTGAGGGTAACTTTTCTCAGAACTAAGTCCCCAATTCTAAAATGGCGAAGGTTGGCCTTCGATTGTAATACCTTTCGATGCGCTTCTTTTGTGCAGCCATTCGGACGAGGGCGGCTTCCCGCTTTTCATCTAGTAATTCGAGGCTCGTATTCATAGCCTCGTGATTTGACTCTCCCGTTGTGTATCGAAACCTGATGCTAGGTTCCCCGAGTTCGACCGGGATCAGAGCTTCAGCGCCATATACTAAAGAGAATGGTGTTGCCCCCATACTGGATTTTGACGTTGTTCAATACACCCAAAGGACTTCGGGAAAAATTTCTCTCCATTTTCCCTTGGCGTCGTCCAACCTTTTCTTTAGATTCTGAATGATGGTCTTGTTTGTCGATTTGGCCTGTCCGTCCCCACTAGGATGATACGGTGTCGATAAGATCCTTTTTATTTTGTGATCTTCGAGAAACTTTGTTATTTTGTCGCTGATGAACTGTTTTCTATTGTCACATACGATTCCTGCAGGTATCCCGATTCGGCATATGATGTGATCCTAGATGAAGTCTATAACTTCTTTTCTTTGACTTTCTCGAAGTCCTGTGCTTCAACCCATTTAGAGAAATAGACAATCATAAGTAAAATGAATTTAGCTTACCTGGAGCTGATAAAAGAGGGCCGACGATGTCCATTCCCCATTTCATGAATGGCCATGGGGATAAGACTGAATGGAGCTGCTCTCCGGGCTGGTGGATCATCAGCGCATGTCTTTGGCACTTGTCACATTTTTGAACAAATTCCTTAGTGTTCTTTTCCATATTGACCCAATAATATCCCGCTCTGACGACTTTACAAACCAGTGATTCAGCACCAGAATGGTTTCTAAAAGTACCCTCGTGAATTTCTCGTAGGACGTAATCGGTGTCTCCCGGTCCCAAACACGATGCCAACTGTCCATCAAACATCCTCCTGTATAAAGTTCCATCTTCGCCCTGAGTGAATCATGCAACTTTTGTTCGTAGAGTCCTTGATTCCTTAGGGTCCGACGGGAGTTTCCCATTTTTCAAGTACTCGATGTATTTATTCCTCCAATCCCAGGTTAGGCTTGTGGAGTTTATCTCGGCATGGCCTTCTTCGATCACTGACTTCGAAAGTTGCACGACAGTCCCCGAGCTGATTTTGTCGTCTTCGACCGATGACCCCGAATTTGCAAGGGCATCGATCTCACTATTTTGTTCTCGAGGTACATGTTGTAAGGTCCATTCTTTAAACTGATGTAAGGTTATTTGCAATTTATCCAAGTACCTCTACATTCGATCCTCTCGAACCTTGAAGGTTATGTTGACTTGGTTTACCACCAGCAGGGAATCATATTTGGCTTCGATGACCTTTGCTCCCAAGCTTTTATCCAGTTCGAGACCTGCAATCATGGCCTCATACTCGGCCTCATTGTTAGTCAACTTAGAAATTTTGATGGATTACCTAATTTTATTGCATGTGGGCGGCTTCAAAATGATTCCTAGCCTGGACCCCTTCACATTCGAAGTGTCGTCTATGAAAAGGGTCCACACCCCCGATGATGTACCTGATTTTATCAAAAGTTCCTTTTTTACCTCGAGTACGAGGGTTGGCCTGAAGTCGGGCACGAAGTCTACTAAGACTTGATACTTGATGGTCGTTCGAGTTGATACTCAATATCATACCCGCTGAGTTCGACAGCCTATTTGGCTAATCGGCCCGATAGTTCAGGCTTATGCAAAACATTACAAAGGGGATAAGTGGTCACCACACATATTGGGTGACACTGAAAATATAGTTTTAATTTCCTGGAGGCACTTATTAAAGCAAGCGCCAATTTTTCTAAGTGTGGGTACTGGGTCTCGGCCTCGCCTAAAGTTCGACTAACATAATAAATGGGAATTGCGTACCTTGCTCTTCTCGAACTACGACACCACTTACCGCGACTTTCGAGACTGCTAAGTATAAGTAGAGTTGTTCGTCTGCTTTCGGAGTATGAACCAATGGTGGACTCGAGAGATACTGCTTCAATTCTTCCAACTCCCGTTGGCATTCCGGGGTCCAAGCAAAATTGTTCTTTTTTTAGCAACGAGAAGAACCTGGGGCTTCAATCTGAAGACCTCGAAATGAATCGGCCTAAGGCGGCTATTCGTCCTTTCAACCTTTGTACGGACTTAACGCTGTCCATGATTGTGATGTCTTCAATTGCCTTGATTTTATCGGTGTTGATTACGATTCCCCAATTCGACACCATAAAGCCGAGGAACTTGCCCGAACCGACCCCGAAAGCGCATTTCTCAGGGTTGAGCTTCATGTTGTATATTCTCAATATGTTGAAGGTTTCTTGCATATGTGTTAAATGGTCCTCTATGCACAGGGACTTAACTAGCATATCTTCAATATATACCTCCATTTATTTACCTATTTGCTCTTCGAACATTTTGTCATTAGGCGTTGGTAAGTATCACCAGCATTTTTTAATCCAAAAGGCATTAAGTTATAACAATATGTGACATATTTAGTGATGAATGAAGTCTTTTCTTGATACTCCGAGTTCATTTGAATGTGATTGTACTCGGAGTAGGCGTCGAGAAAACTAAGGATCTCGTGGTCGGCCGTGGCATCGATCATGCGATCGATATTTGGCAGAGGAAAAGAGTCTTTGGGACATGCTTTGTTTAAATCTTTATAATCTACGCACATCCTAAGTTTGCTCCCCTTTTTAGGGACTACAACTACGTTTGCTAACCATTCGGGATATTTTACTTCCTGAATGGATCCTATTTTGAGAAGTTTGGTTACCTCGTCCTTGATGAATGCATGTTTTACCTCGGACTGAGGCCTTTTTTTGTTTTACCGGTTTGAACTTCGGGTCCAGACTCAATCGATGTGTTGTTATCTCTGGTGGGATCCCTGTCATATCTAAGTGGGACCAAGAAAAACAATCCATATTGTCAATAAGAAATTTAGTGAGTTTTTTCCTGAGTTGGGGGGTTAACCCCGTAGCCAGGTATACCTTTCGCTCGGGCAGGTACTCAATCAATATAATCTATTTCAGCTCTTCGACTGTTGATTTGGTAGCGTCGGAATCATCGGGCATAATGAAGGATCGAGGGATCCAGTAATCGTCGTCCTCTTCTTCCATTCCCTACTTTTCTGACTGAACCGAGGCTGGTGGCTATGGTTACTATTTGGCCTCCTATTTCCTTTTTACCTTCGATCCCTTTGTTGTCAAAAGAGCCGATATAGGTATTAACTCATCGACCGCTAACATTTCTTTTGCAGCATGTTGTTCCCTATATATTGTTTTCACTCCATCCGGCATTGGGAATTTCAGCAGTTGAGGGAGAGTCTAAGGGACTGCCCTCATGTTATGAATCCAGGGCCTCCTGAGCAGGGCGTTGTACCTCATGTCACCCTCAATTACATGGAACTTGGTTTCTTGTATAATCCCATCTACGTTCACCGGTAAAATGATTTCACCTTTAGTTGTTTTGCTGGCCATGTTGAAACCATTCAGGACCCGAGCTGCAGGTATGATTTGATCTTGTACGCCGAGCTGCTCTACAACCCTCGATCGAATTATATTTTCCGAGCTCCCTGGATCTATTAACACACGCTTAACCTGAATTTTATTCATAAGGATAGAAATTACTAGAGCATCATTGTGGGGTTGAGAGATTCCTTCTGCTTCCTCGTCGTTGAATGATATGGTGCCTTCTGGCATATAATCTCGGGTCCGTTTTTCCCTTGTAATGGATACTTTGGTGCGTTTGAACACGGACCCTTATAGAATATCGACCCCACCGATGATCATATGGATCACATGTTGTGTCTCTTCTTGTTCGTTTTTCCTGTTGGAGTCCCTTTCTCTGAAATGGTTTTTGGCTTGATCGCTTAAGAACGCTCGAAGGTAGACCTCGTTGAATAGACGGGCTACCTCCTCCCTCAGTTGTCTGCAGTCTTCAGTTCTGTGGCCATGCATGCCGTGATACTTGCACATTAGATTGGGGTTTCTCCGGGAAGGATTAGTTTGTATGGGTCTGGGCTATCTAGTATCTTTGATTCTCCCATTTGCCGACACAATACTTGATGCGTCGATATTGAAGTTGTACTCCGATAATCATGGTGCCTCTATGGGATCAGCATGCTTATTGAAACCACTTTTGCTCATGAGTCCCCAACAACTCTGTCCTCGATCGCCCCTCCTATCATTTCGGATGGGATTACGTCCAGGGCTACCGTTTCTGCGGTCTGGGTTGTATGTCTGATATCGGTCTCGGTTCGACCGAGTTTCCCTATCGATATCCCTTTGGTTTCTACTTACGAGCCTGTTTTGATATACGGAATCGAAAGGGGTTCCCAATTGGTCATTCTCGACTCTGATCTTTGACTGGTACCGATTATGTACATCGGCCCATGTTACCGCCAGATATTCAATTAGGTTCTGCTTCAATTGATGTGATGTTGTCGAACTCCGTTCGTTCAACCCTTGAGTAAAGGCTTGAACAACCCAATCATCTGTGACCGGTGGTAATTCCATGCGTTCCATTTGGAACCGAGATACGGACTCTCTCAGCATTTCATTATCCTTTCTTTTCACTTTGAAAAGGTCTGATTTCCTCGTCGGAACCTTTATTGCCCCGGCATGTGCCTTTACGAAAGAATCTGCTAGCATGGCGAATGAGTCGATGGAATTTGGTGGTAGATTGTGGTACCGGATCATTTCTCCCTTCGATATAGCTTCTCCAAATTTCTTCAGTAGAACAGATTTGACCTCATCATCTTCCAAATCTTTTCCTTTGATGGCGCATCTATAAGAGGTGACATGCTTATTGGCATCGGTGGTCCCATTGTACTTAGGGATTTCCAGCATACGGAGTTTCTTCGGAATGGGTTTCAGATCCGCACTTGGGGGGGGGGAACAAATTTTGCACAAACTTCTTGGAGTCCATTCCTTTTAAAATCAGCGGTGCCCCCGGTATTTGGTCAACCCGGGAGTTGTATGTTTCTACTTTCTTATCATTTGCCTCAATTTTTCTTTTCTCCCGATTCAATTCGTTTGGTGAGCTCCTCAAGTATTTTCATAACGGTGGGGTCATTCCCCAATTCATTGGCGTTTGGCCTTTCTGGCGCTGGTTAGTTTCGGCGGGTGATTTCCAATTCGACCCCTTTCGGCATTTGATGTTGATTTTGTAGCTGTGCAATAGCGGCTTGTTGAGCCTGTAACATCTCGAATATTACTTGGAGTCGGACTCCTCCATCTCCTACATGCGTACCTCGACCACCAGATCGGCCTTCTCTGCGTACGTTCCCTTCAGGATCTGCCCCCAAATTTGCATTTAAGGCGATATGCGAACTGACGTCGACTGGGTTGGCAATTGGTGCTCCCTCGAGATTGTGCTAAGGCACCTCGACCCCTGGAGCAGTTGCATTGTCATTTTCCTCGTGAAATCCGAGGCCATTGTCACCATGTGTGGGAGTTGTTTGTGAATTTGACATGTTTTATCCTGAAAACAAAAGCACTTACAAGAACAAGTGTAAAATAGTGCGTGTTATCGAAATCAGTATTGAACAACCACTATTATCCTTAGCCCCACGATGGGCGCTAAACTGCTTACCCTAAAATTTGGATAACAATTAAACTTATATTGTGGTTTTAAATATATGTGATTTCACTCAACACTAATTGATAAATATGAAGGTAAATTACAGAATTGAATTATAAATAAATCAAACCAAGTTCAAATGAAGCTCCAGTTCTTGAATCGAGATACTCTCAAACTGATAAGTGCATGAACAATAGAAAATGGAACAAACTGATGAATAATAATATAAGTGAGAAAGAAAGGGTTGTATTGCTTTAATCTCTATGAATGATGATCCTTACAAATGATTAGGGCTCCTCTTTATATAGTATAGGAATTCTACTTATGGTATAACTCTAATTACATAAGGAAATCACATAATTAGCTAATTAACTGCTTCTAATTTGATCCGTTCCGAGATTTATGCCATGATCCTCGACTAGTCACAAATATCTCAATCTTCCGTTACTAAGCTATCTCCGGTATTACTCGGTGTCTGTCTCCCTCGTCTTCGATTGCTACCAACCTCGATCTCGAAAGAGACTTCGATCTCGAACTCGATGCCTCAGCTCCGTGATTTGGCCGAAGCTGACCTTCGATGCAACGTTCCAGTCTCGATCAAATAGCAAAATTGGGTGGCCCTGATTTCAACTGTATACAAGGTCTAAAACTACGGGTGTGTTTGGCATGACAGAAAATATTTTTCGGAAAATATGTTCTCATTTTTCACTGTTTGGTTGCACAAAATAGTTTGGAAAATATTTTTCTAGATATTACATTTTCCAAAAATTGGAGGAAAATGACTTCCCTAGAAAAAGTTAGGAAAACATTTTCGAAAACTCCACCTACTCTCAGATCTAACCCCAACCTCATCCCCCTTCTCTCGCCTACCCTGCCTCCCTCTCCAAAAAAGGTTTTTTTTTCTCATTTCAGTTTTTTTTATTTCAGTCCCCGCCCCCCCCCCCCTCCCCTCACAATTTTTTTTTATATTTTTCAATTTTTTGTTTTTTCATTTTTCTGCACCACACCCCCCAACCCCCACGCAAAAAAACATTTTTTTTGTATTTAAAATTTTTTATTTTCTATTTTTTTGTTTTTCTGCACCACCCACCATCGCCCCTCCCTCCCCCTATTTTTAATTTTCTGCTTTTCATTTTTCTTCACTATTCATCCCTCCCCTCC
>ML400316.1:703-13109 GCA_005239525.1 Nicotiana knightiana | reverse complement strand
CCCCCCCCACCTCGACAAATTTTTTACAAATATTTTCAGTGCTGGTTAATTATTTTTTTGGTTTACAGGTTCAAAATTTTACCAGTGCTAAAGTTATGAGTTCAGAGGTTTATGTGTTTTGAAGTTTGCAGGTTTAGAAATTATAGATTTTACGGGTTCGAAAGTTTGTGGCTTCATGTTTATTGTATCTAAATTATTTATGAATAATATTGAGAAGTTATTTTTCTTAATTTGCGTACCAAACACCGAAAAATGAGTAATATTACTACTTATTTTCCAAGAAAATATTTTCTTGGAAAACATTTTCCATCGAAAACATTTTCCATAGAAAACATTTTCCGTTATACCAAAAACACCCTACATAAAAGGTAAAATTCTTATTTGTCGGTCCTTTCATTCTCCTCGTATATAGTGTAGAACCAAGGTGTGGGGTAAAGTTTTAATGGAGATACCAAAAAGCTTACGCACCTTCATCAGTATTGCAACTCGAAAGGGAATTAGAACGAGTAAATATATGGTGATACCTTAAAGTTCTGGCCCACTACTGATTTTGTTGTTGAGTTGGTCAATTTTACAGCTTCTGTGATGGGTGATACATTTTGGTTCTTTCAGTAAAAGGTAGTAAGACTAGGTTGATTTCACACAAGTGAAGTGTGTCGACTTTTTCTAGCATATCACTTGTTATCCCTTCACATGTCCGTTCTTCAATCATTCATTCTCTTGTCGAATATTCTGCAAATTATTTATTTTCTATCTAGCATTATGCGATCGTTTCTTACATCATGCCTTTTTTTGCCACAATTTCTCTTATTGAGCATTGTCCTTGTAGTGTATTTTTGCACTCTCCAGGGAAAGTTTTACTTCCCATCCTTCATCTCTAGTTCAGACAACCTTATTTCGGCCTAGCCCTCTGCACTATCTGCTCGAAATTTTGATGTTTAATTTCGAGATGATACACATATTTCAGATGCTAAGGGGTTTAATGCCAGCTCAGATCCAGTTAAGATGCCATGTAGACCAGCAGTTAGGCTTAACATGCGATTGTTGTGCAGAAAATTCAAAATGAATAATGGCGGGAAAGTTAGTTAATTGCATTTTCAGCTATTTTGCTCTTCTTTTGAATTTCATTTGAATTCCTTGTATTAGATATATAAATAGGAGAATTGTAAGTGAAACACACGTTTTGAATGCTAAGGATTTCCTAATTTCTCTCATTTTCTTATCCCTTCCTTCTCTTCTTCTCTTTTCACTCTAGTTATTGTTCTATCGATCGATACCTATAATTTGGTATCAATTGGTATCAGAGCTCGTAGATATGGGACCGTGTAGAGCTGTTGATGTGGTGACAGGAACTCAAACCACTGACTTGAAGGAGCAATACAAAGATCGGGTAGCACAACAGCTAGATCTCAAGGAAGAATTGGCTCAAACGCAGCAGAAATTAAGAGCTAGCATGGACAAGCGACATATTAAGTTGCTTCAGATGGTAAGTAATCTAAAAAAACTCCTTTGATGGTTGGAAATTGAATCAGCAACCGAAGGGCATTGAATCTACTTCGATTGCTAGGGATAAGGTGCTCCAATCAGGGCAATGCATCTTAGGTCTCAATCTTTATTGTGCTAACACAAATCGAAGACATAAATTGGTTTTTCCTCGTTTCAATGGGGAAAATTTGAAAAGTTGGTTGTATCGGATTGAACAATACTACTCTTTTGATAAGACTCCTCTCAACAAAAGAGTGAGTTTAATTGCAATGAACTTGGACGATCAGGCCCTAGAATGGCATCAACCTTAGATGAAATGTCGTGAATCACCTGAATTGCCTAACTGGGATGAATACTTAGATGCCTTGGTTGAAACATTTAGTGAGGAGTTTTCGGATCCAATGTTAGAGCTCAAACAGTTGAGACAAACTGGTTCAGTTAAGGAATTTCAGTTTGCTTTTGCTCGACTCTCAACTCAATGCGATTTGTCTGTGAACCAAGCTATCTTCTGTTTCCTAGGAGGACTCAAAGAGGAATTAGTGAATCCTGTGAAGATACATGAACCTCAGACTCTATCTAAAACATATAGGCTAGCTAGGTTAGCATAGACTACTTTGGTTGCTAATGCTCGAGCACAAAGGTCCAATTCTGGTGGACATTCTTCCTTTGCTTTGAGGCGACCTACCTATGATTCTTTACCAGCCAGACCACACCTCAACCTTCCTTCTCCAACAACCAAGCTAGCTTTACCTTCTCCCCGAGCTCCAGTTTTTCCTAAGAATAGGAGGACAATCTCTCCTGCTGAAATGCAAGCTAAGATATCACAACGCTTATGTTACTTCTGTGATGAGAAATATTCATCTGGCCATAAATGTACACTTCCAAAGCAGTTGTTTGTATTAGATTTGGAGTATGGAGATGACGAATGTTCAGAGGAAGTAACACCAAAGGCAAAAGGTGATGCTACTAATAAAGATTGGTCTGTTATTGAAGGTGATCCTCCTATGATATCCTTATGTTCATTGAGTGGAATACAAGGTGCCCAAACCATGCATGTGACTGGGTGCAGTTATAAAAGGCCATTACAAATTCTTTTGGATGGGGGAAGTACTCACAACTTTATAGATTGTGAATCTGCTAAAAGACTTGGTTGCTAGATCTCTCCTACTAAGGTTGGATATGTTAATCTCGGTAACAATTCCATGAAGGCTACATCTGGAGTAGTAAGGGATTTCCAATGGATGTACATGGTACATCTTATCTTCAGACCTTATAGTCTTCCCAGTTGAAAAATATGATTTAGTTTTGGGAGCCTTGTGGATGAAGACACTGGGACCAGTCACTATAGACTACACTAACTTAACTATGTCCTTTACTTATCAAGGCAAGTTCCACTTGTTGAAGGGTGCCTCTGAAGAACGTAAATTTTCCAGCACCAAGATTATCAATAAAATGAATGAAGAGCAGGTTCAGCTCTTTATGCTACAAGTATTAGCTGCTGAACCTGAGCTACCAACAGATGATCAGTTTAATTCATTATATTTGTCCAAGGAGATCCATGTTCCTGCTATTATTGATGACCTTCTCAACCAGTACTAACAGGTGTTTGGAGAGCCAACAACTTTACCTCCGCAGAGAGGCACATTTAATCACAGTATTCCCTTATAGCTTGGGTCTAAACCTATCAACATTAGACCTTACAAGCAATCTTCTCTGAAGAAAGATATTATTGAGAAACTAGTTAATGACATGTTGCAGCAGGGTGTGATCCAGTATAGTAACAGTCCTTTTGCATCCCCAGTGGTGTTAGTGGGCAAGAATGATGGAACCTGGAGGTTATGTGTGGATTACAGGGAATTTAATGCTAGTTCTGAGGCCAACTAAGATGCCATGTAGACCAGCAGTTAGGCTTAGCATGCGATTGTTGTGTCGAAAATTCAAAATGAATAATGACGGGAAAGTTAGTTAATTGCATTGTCAGTTATTTTGCTCTTCTTTTGAATTTCATTTGAATTCTTTGTATTAGATATATAAATAGGAGAATTGTAAGTGGAAACACACGTTTTGAATACTAATGATTTCCTGATTTATCTCATTCTCTGTTTCCTTTCTTCTTCTCCCTTCCTTCTCTTCTTCTCTTTTTGCACTCTAGTTACTGTTCTATTGATTGATACCTTTAATTTGGTATCATGAGATGGCTAAATTCTAAACACTTAGTAAAATTTAGTTATGATTTAAACAGTAGTTTTAAAAATTGCTATTTGGCGCTTTTTCTCAATTTCTCTCTATTGCGCAATGATATGATAATTTTGAAAGGTCGTTTTCACAATAATGATAGAAATTAAAGAATAATGGTGGTCTAATAAAAAAAGAAAAGGAGATGGAGAAAAATGAGATATAGAGTATGTTTGTTTAACGGGTGGGCTGGGCCAGTCTGGGTTGAGAGAAAAGGTGACCGGCCGGTTTCTAATTCGGGCCGGTTACAGATTTTTCAATACTGTGCTTAACGGTTCTGGGTCCATCCAGGTAAAAAATAAACCGGAAGGGTTACGGGTCCAAGGGGCCGGACCGGGTTAGTATTTTTTTTGTGTGTTTTGTATAACTATCGTAATTTATATTAATATAAAGTAAAATTATAAAACAAAAAATAATCTTATAAAAAGAGTGTTTGAATAAAAGGAAGCAAAGGCTTTAAAATCTTTATATTTGAAATTTTGAATATTTCATTAAGAATTTAAGATAATAGAATACAATGAAGATGGAAAAAAATTGCACTTATAATTTACAAGTTCAAACTTGCAAATTAAAGTTTACATTTAGTACTTCAAATTAAAGTTTAAACTTGCACTTATCATTGCATAATAATACTTCAAATTAGTCTAACAAATTAAAACATTAAGCATAATACGTCTAATAATTTTAAAATAACACAAATTGTCTCAAATCAACTTAAAATCTTAAATGCGAATTTCTGAAGAACGCTCAAGACAACTCTTCATATACCTCCTTAAACAGCTTGTGCCCTTCCACCTTCGACGAAGATTTAAGACTC
The DNA here is from genome assembly GCA_005239525.1 of Nicotiana knightiana. Classification (NCBI taxonomy): domain Eukaryota; kingdom Viridiplantae; phylum Streptophyta; class Magnoliopsida; order Solanales; family Solanaceae; genus Nicotiana; species Nicotiana knightiana. Next base: position 8,572 of record ML400316.1, on the reverse strand, counting down.
GACCACAATTCTTGCACTTTATTTTGTGAACTTCTTCATTTTCTTCTATCACTTCAAAGTGTTCCCAAACATATGAGCGCACTCTAAAATCACGGGGCATGATTTAACTTTAATTGAGAATTTGAGTTTGAGAATTGAGAGATGAGTGAAGAAATGATGAAGAGAGGGGGGGGGGGGTATTTATAGTTTTTGAAAGGGCTAAATAAGTAATTACTAAAAGTATTTTTTTAAAATTACCCCAAAAGGGCTATTCTTGCAAAATATCCGTTCGCAACGTTTAATTTGAAGGCCAACGGTCATATGACTTTAAAAAAAATTAAATTCAGATTTATAGCCGTTGAATCGGCCCGGGCCGGACCGGTTAACCGGTAACGGACAAACCCCCTAACCCTACCCATCCGGCCCCCTAACTACTGGTCCGGGTCGGTCCTGTTTATAACCGGTCTGGATCGATCCAGAAACGGGTCAACCCAGCCCGTTAAACAGGCTTAATATAGAGTATCAGAATAAATTGTTCATTTAACTTAAAAGGGACAGTTTTTAAACACCATCCAGGCGTAGGGTCACGCCACGCAAATTCAGTGTGCGCAATACTGATAGATTTTGTAAGGTTGGCCCATCAAATTTTGTGGTTCAATCCCCAACAATCGCTTGGACTGGCCCAAGTTTTACAGTTTTTCTCTTTCCTTTTCAGCTGCTTCTTCCAACTTTGTATCAATCAAACATTGCCATTAACAAAAATACCGAAGTTCTCTGAATTAATTGAAGTTTGGAATGCCTCGACAATTTTACAGCTAACTCTTAGGTGGTCTATATCTTGGCATTTACTTTTATCCTTGTTTTTCGCTTTGTTCATCTTGTTGAATTGAAAAAACTACCTGTTTGGATATCTATGTTTGCTCTTTTTATTTTTATGGTTTCTCTCTTCTTTCTTGGGGATAAAGGGACATAGTTTCTATGATAAAATTTGAAAATTTGGCAATGGTTTGTATCAGTAAAGGCTTATAGATCTCCAGAACTAAAATCCCTTTATAGCTGTTCCTTTTGATGTTGTTTCTTGATTTATTTACTTGGGATTTCAAATGAAGTTTTTAACTTTGGACATAAAATGGTGAATGGAGACATAAAAGTTACCTCATGATTGTTTACCTGCGCTATGGAGAAATAGAAAATCTTTGATTTTGGAACTGTTGTGTGTTCATTGGCTGTGTCTGAGTACAAATGATTTTCAATTAAATGCATGGTAAATAAAACCATATGTCATAATATATACAGTTGAAAAACTTGATAGATGACTGTGGATGATCTCAAATAGAGTCATACAAACAACTTGTACATATTTTGGGCTCTGGCTGGTGTTTAGTAATGAAGTATTTAACTTACCAAAAAAAAATAAAAAAATAAAAAGGATGTTAAAGAAGCTTAATACCAAAGAATTTATCATTTTCTTTGAGTAACATTTGTGTGTCCAAAGATGATAGAGAGAGAACTGATGATTTTGATGAGAAGAGCATCTGTGTACTTTTTATGGGTATGTCAGTTCTTTGAGTGAATATTGGGGTTCATGCACTTCTGAGTCTCTGTTTTATGTTGGTTCTTGCTATATAATGTACATAGAATCATAAATTGGGATCTCGTATAGTGCATAGAATCTGAAAAGTAATTTTTCATTCATTAGGTTACACATACAATTGTTTCACGTGTCGTCGTCTGGAGATTTGTTAAATTCATCCATTGGGATTATATGGATCAGAAAATGAATGTGTATATATGGGACATGGATGAAACCCTCATATTGCTAAAGTCTTTAATAAATGGTACATATGCTGAGGCATTCAATGGATCCAAGAATGTACTGACTGGTGTGGAAATCGGGAAGATGTGGGAGGATCATATTCTTCAGATATGTGATGACCACTTTTTCTATGAGCAGGTTAGTTAGTCTTCTTATAATATATATTTGACCGGGTCGCTGAATACACAGTGCTGATCATGGACCCTAATTTTATGTTATATGGATTTTCAGGTTGAAAATTGCAATATGCCATATCTGGATGTCATGAAACAATATGATGATGGTCGAGATCTCACTGACTATGATTTCAGCAAGGACGGCTTTGGTCCCCCATGTGATGATCTTAACAAAAGGAAATTAGCGTACCGTCATCGGTCCATTGAACAGAAGTACAGAAAGGTTGGTATTTTGTGAATTATTTTCTTTTTCAAAAATCCATTTTGCTGTATCACCTATGACCAATACAGAGGCCGTTCTTTTTGAATTTTTTTTATGGATGAACTGGTTCATTGCTTGCTCTTAGGTTGTTTTCTGGAAGAAGTTCTTTTTTTCATTATAGATAACCTGTTTATGTAACTTCACAACCGAGAATATTGCCTAAAGCTGGATGTGCTCTTAAGACTGCTTTGTGGCGCATCTAATTGGTTTTATGGCCAGAGTAATGATAGAATGAGGCTGCCAGAGTGTGCAAGGGAGAAAATGCTACTATGTTCAGTACTTTGTAGTGAAGATGATTGTACCACTAATTGAGAAATAACCATAATGTTGCACTTCTTAGGAGATTGTGATAGCTATTTTGGTTCTCTAGTTCTCCAACGTGCTATGTTTGTTTCATAACTTGGATACGTGATAAATAGCATGGCTACTTCTCCCCAAAAAAAGGTGATAACTAGCATAGCTGAGTCTCTGACTTGGGTTGTTCCTAGGCTAAAACAAGAGTGCTCATGATTTTTACGTGTACATATTGCAATTCAAGAAAGTTATGCATCTAGATCAAGTTAGCTATCCCCTCTTTTTATAGGATAGGAGAACTCCTAGAATGGAATTCCCATATGTGATATCTAAACTGATACTAGTCGGACTAAGGCCTCATTTGTTTTTTTTAAGATTAAGACGTCTGAATCTGAATACACATCTGAATATCAAGATGTGTATTAAGATTAAGACACCTGAATCTGAATATACATCTGAATATATTAAGATGTGAATCAAGATCTGAATAGAAATAATTAAGACTGTTTGATTTTTAACATCTGAATGTATAAAATTCATCTTTATTTGAAAATTAATAAACATAAAATTCAAATAAAATACTAACTTATCTAATATTCTATCAATAAAATATATAATTTTTTTAAAAATATGATAGTTGTTGGTGGTGATGGCTAACGGATGAATGCCGACTAGAGGCGGTGGTTGGTGGTAGTTTTGGTTGATGATGGTGGTTCATACTAGTAGCTAGTAGTGATTAGTAATGATGTCGATTATGATTGTGGTGGTGGGTGATGATAGTTAATAATGGCGGCTAGTGGTAGTAGTTGTGACTGAGAAAGGTGGTGGGTGGGTAGTGGTAGGCTATAATAATGGGCAGCATCGACTGTGGTTGTTGATGGTGATGGGGTGGTCAGTTGAGGTGGGTGAGAATGATATATGGTGGTCGGAAAGGTGGAAACAATGGGTGGTGATGGTCGATAATGGTGGCGTCTATGATTGAGGATGATGGCGGCGTGGTGGTAGTGGAGGTGGTGGTGGTATGGTGGTAGTTGATAATGGTAGGTGGTGACGGCAGTTAATAATGAATATGTGATAGGATCTTAATGAAATTAAGTCTCTGTTATAGATCTTAATCATACAGACCTATTCAGACCCATTAAGTGGTTGTGAAGTAAAAAAAACAAACACACTTAATGATTAAGATCTGAATAATTAAGATCCAGACTTTAAAAACAAACGCACTTAATGTCTGAGATCTGAATGATTAAGATTCAGACCTCCATTAAGTGCAAACAAATGAGGCCTAAGAGTCATATGCTAGGCCAGCTTCCTTATCCTTTTCCTTAAATCGAAGTGCAATAGTTATTGTCATGCAACTCAAGTGGCATAAATACCCAAAGCGGCAAGGTCGGAGGGAAATACACCTTGGAATATTCTCCCTTTAGTTTATGTTTTGGAAGTCCTAATTTTTTTCTTAAATTGTCTCTAGTCAAATGGTGACAAAATTAGGAAGGAGGGAGTAATATTTATTGGCTCAGTTTTATTTAGTACTGAGATGAAGCTTTTGAGGCTGTATATGATCTCTACTTTAGTTGGGGTCATTAACTACATACTGGCTGGACATGGGGATGGATCACAAAAGAAAATTCTTAGGGCCTTCCCCTCTAGTCTCCTCCTCTCCCAAAGGAAAATGTATAATGACAGCTTCTTGTTTTAGTTGTCCAAATATATGCTTAATCAAATTCACGTAGTAGTGATTAACAAAATATAAGTCTTCTTGTTTTAGTTGTCCAACTATATGCTTAATTGAATTCACGTAGTAGTGTTTAACATAATATAAGTATAACAACCGTGATTTACTATTTGTTGCAGGGGTTACATAGTATTCTTGATCAAGACATGATTAAATCGTGGAGCGAACTTTATGACGTCACTGATAGTTATACTGACATGTGGTTCTCGGCAGGTAGATTATTCTAGATTCTATCACCATGGTGAATTATCGTGCAGTATAGGATTTCAATTATGTGTACGGGAAGTTGCAAAGTTAGAAGGTCAATGTGGACAATGATGCGGCATCCTGATATTCTAGATAAAAGTAAAGAAGAAAACAACATGAGAAATATATAAGTTATCGGATGCTAAATGTGCTAGTCACCAACTTAGAAGTACATGCATGAGTTTAAAATTCTAGATGTACTCCTCTTCTTTCGTTATTTCTCAAAGCTGCTTTTTTTTGCAAAGTGCATTAATATCCTTTTCATCTGTTACTTCTCAAAGAATATAATTTTCATCTGCTCTCTCTCTCTCTATATATATATATATGTGTGTGTGTGTGTGTGTGTATGTGTGTGTGTATCATAACTCATAAGAGCGATTGACTTCTCTTGTGTTCTTGCATCCCTGTTTCTCCTAGTTGTAGCAATGTTCTTTTATATCCGAGAAATCTCCGAGGACCATTGGCGCACAATACGAAACTCGGTGGATAATGGGCCTAGGCCTCTACCTTCTCCACTTAACTACCAGGATTTTATCTGTTCGTCTTTCGAACCCATGATGTGACATGCGTCTAACCCACACATACCACTAGACCAAAGCCTTGGGGCCCCCCACTTGTAGTGATGTTTCCAATTTGATTTCATTCATGCCTTAACATCTGACCGATCTCACCTTTCTCTGTGGCAAAGCTTATTCGTTGCTTTCTTCGGTTGATAGAAATCAGTAATATCTGCCAGAGATACCCCTTAAGGAGGAAATTAGTTAATACCAACCAGATATACGGGTTAAGAAAGTTATCTGGCCCTAAAAATATTTCAGGGGGTCGTAGTGCTCTCACCCCATAGTTAATGGGTCAGACTGAGGTTTGTTCTTATTTAACATGGACGCATATTTGGTGACCACCAATGACTGGTACGAGTTTGAAATAAGATATTCCTCAGCATTTCTGATTACAAGCTAGTTTTAATCTTAAGCATTTATTCCAGTTACTTTCTGCAGTTTTCATTGTGTTTACTCTTTGAAGGTGTTTTTCCTCTATTCTTGGTTCTCTACAGATAAATGATGATGCTTTAATGCATAAGGTGTAGTTGATTTGCTTGTTTTAATACTCTCCTTCCAATGCAGCCAAGGCTTGCTTGGAACAGTGTGCAGTTGGGAATAGAGATTTGGCTTCTTCTTCGGGCTCAGCTGTTGCTACCAATGATTCTGTATTCCAGCATGTGAATATCTTGGTGACTTCTGGATCATTGATACCCAGCTTAGTTAAATGCTTGCTCTTTCGCCTGGACGATTTAATCCCTAGCGAAAATGGTTAGTTTCTTTCTTCATCCTGATATTTAATCTTTCTGTCTAGTCCTATTTTAAAATTTTGATTCAGGTATCCTTTATTTTTTCTTTTCTTAAAGTTAAGTTTGATTGAGATATCTTGTTTCCATTATATTTAACCTTTCATCATTTATGACCTAAAAAGGTAACAGATGTTGAATGTTATGACATATAAATCACGTGAACATGGAAATATTACTAATGTCTCCGGTTCATATTTTTAATATTTATACTTAGTGAAAAATAGGGCAGCGTGGAAGAAAAAGATCTATAGAAGTGAGACATATTAGTTGAGAATATGCTTCAGTCATATTAGCATTTTTACTTTACATCCTACGATTTTCCAAGAGTTGTTTAGCCTTTCAGAGATTTTATGCATCGGTACATATTTTAAGAAACTTTTAGTACTTTTTATTTATTACTTTATTTTATTTTATAATAAATATTGGCCTGTGAGGAGGAGTTTATATGAAGTAACATGGTCGGTGAGGATTATATAGCGGACCCCAACTTGTTTGGAATTGAGAGTTAGTTGTTGTATCTGTACTAGGCAATATCTCCCTTTAGGAATAAGGACGGTCCCCTGCTATCCCTGATTGTTGTAGTTCACATAGCGGATTCTCGATCCAAAAAGGAAACCTCCCATTTTTACTTCCAAAATCTCCCTTTAGGAACTGGATATGTGTATGTTTCAAATAAATTATGCCTAAGCTCGTGCACACCCAGGCCCTACCATTCATCTAAGTCACTGACAGTGAATTCCTTTCCCATGTTCATCAACGCACAATAATGCAACATGCAATTTCTGTTGNTAAGTTTGAAGTGGTGTTAATCTAAAAGATTACACGTTTAGGAATCACCTATGTAAGTGTGAAGTGAAGCCGCTTCAATGAGAATTCTGTAAGGCCAATTCTCTACGCACTTATAAAACCAGGTGGTGTTCATGGCTGAAACGAACACAACAATGAGAACCAAAAGACGGTTAAGGGTTGGTTGTGTGACATATGGTTGTCTAGGTATACACTAAAGTTCGACGGTTCAAAGATATCAAATCTACCGATTGACCGAGTATATCCGACATATGTTCACTACGGAAAGTTCAAAGGGAAACCTACTTATCCAGATGCAATTAATCCTTACTTGCAAATCACACAGCGTCCATCTATGATCATTCTTGTTACAGCCATTCCCATTCATGTGGGGGATTGTTGGACTTTAAGCATTGGGCTTAAAGACTTTAAGCATTGGGCTTAAAAGTCTAGGAGTGTGAATTGGGAAATGGTGGGAAATAAAATGGAGGGAAATGAAAATTTGAATCAAGTGAGCTTTTGTCATGAACTTTGTACCACATTGGTGAAAGACAACTACACTTGTGTGTATAAATATAGGATCACTTCTTAGAGCTCTTAAAAGGAGTTAAAGAGGATGTATCCTCGCGCTGTCGTCGCTCGGCTTCGGCTTCGGCTTCGGCTTCGGATTCGAATTCGGATTTGGATTTGGATTTGGATTTGTCAAATGATCGATAAGATTATTTTTTGGACAGATTTTATTTAATTAATTAGTTAATAATTAATTAAATGTCAGTCAGTTCATTAACGGAATTAACTGAAATCCAAAAACGCTGCCTTTGCTTGTTTTCCTTCCTGAACAGACACTTTATTTTCCTGAACAGACATCACACCTCTTCCAATAGTTGCCTATAGTTGCCTATAAATTCTGAGGCATGGCTTAATTTCCAGACACTGAAAAACGAATTCCCATTTCTGAATACTGCATTCTACTTCGCAGTCTCTCTCTCTCTCAACTTCGTAAGTGTGATCTTGCTCCGTTCTTTGAGTTTGTTGGTATCCTGCAGTTTGTATTGCCACTGTTGCAGGAAGGTTATTCCGTTTCATCCTGGGAGGATTTAATCCATTCCCTTGTCAACTTGTGAGGGGGTTAAAATTCCTTAAGGACACACAAGGAAATTATGGACTCGGTATATTATTTATCGTTTATATATATTTTCTGTTTCTTCTAACAGTTCTTCTGATTTT
>ML400308.1:37678-95101 GCA_005239525.1 Nicotiana knightiana | reverse complement strand
GCAGGTTGAACCGATTTTGGATTTTTGGTTCTAATTTAGTAATTTTCTTGTGGGATTGATCCCTTTAGCCTTTTTAATGGTGTTGTACTATTTGTGGCCAGATTCGGGTCATTTGTAGGCCGATTCGAGAGGAAAGGGCATTTCGGAGTAGTATTTCTACGTTGTTGAGGTAAGTAACAATCTTAAATCTTGTCTTGAGGGTATGAAACCCCGAGAACTTGTATGATGTGAATATTTAGAGGTGACGCACATACTAGGTGACGGGCGTGTGAGCGTGCACCGTGAGGGATTGAGACTTGGTTTGTCCTGGGAGACTATAAAGTCGAATAGTCCATTATTTTTACCTGCTTCTTCTTGTTTTAGTGATTGACTGCCTTTCATGTTAGTCACCATGCTTAGGCCATATGATATCACTATTGAGACCCGCACCGGTCGTATACTTGTTGAATTGACTGCTAATTACTGTCTTGTACCCAATCACCGTCTTACTTGTGTACTATATCTCAACTCTCTCTCATTTCTTGTTGATACTTGTTATATTATTTGTTTGGGTTGTTTATTATGATATTCTGTGAGCCCGAGAGGCTGGAGAGGCTAGTGACTACAGTAGAGCCTGAGTGCCAAGCTGTGAGTTACGTGAGGTATATCGGATCGGGCTGCACGCCACAACAAGCCTTCGGGCCATTTATATATATTGGATCAGTCTATATGCTGCAGCAATATAGCGCTTGGGCTGTAGGATCCCCTCCGGAGTCTGTACACCCGCAGTGAGCTCAGGTACCTATTGAGAGTGTGCATTGAGGGCTGAGAGCCGAGAGTATGAGCTGTTGAGATGAGTTGAGTGATTGTTGCCTTGAGAGGCTGTACTTGTTCTTATTTATTGTTGTACCTCGTTGCTATCTGTTGTTGTTGTGAAATTTTTGGAAGGTTCATATTGTTTAACTTGAGCTCGAACTGATTTTGACTTAAAACTACCGGATTTGAAAGTATGTTCACTCTTTACTGAAAACTTTTGAATGAACTGTATTTTCATAGCTCGTCACTGCTTCTCCTTATTTAATTATGTTACCTTTTGAGTTGGTTGTATTCATGTTATAACCTGCACTTCATGTGCAGATCTAGGTGTGTACGGTCCTAGCGGTCCCTGAGTTCGTGCGGGGGCTGACTTTCAGAGACTTACGAGGTAGTTGCCGACGTCCGTAGTCCTTGTTCCTCCTTCTTATCATCTTATTTCTCTTGTTTTTAGCATTCGGCACAAACTGTAGTACATTCAGTTTCTAGATTATTGTTAGATGCTCATGATTTAGTGACACCCTAATGTCTGGTTATTATTCTGCACTTGAGTTTTGGGTCTTTACCCCGTGGTTATGTAATCCTTCTGTTAAATTTAATTGTTTTAGTTCACTTCTGTTATATATAATGAAAGCACACTTAGGTTTTGGGTTGTGACAAGTTGGTATCGGATCCTAGGTTACATAGGTCTTACGGGTCATGAGCAGGTTAGTAGAATCTTGTAGATCGGTACGTAGACGTCTATACTTATCTTCGAGAGGCTGCATAACACTTAGGAAAAATTCCACATTCTTGAATTCTTGTCGTGTGAATTTGTTGATTCTGGTAACTAAACTTCTGTTGTTTCATTTTCTCACAAATGGTGAGGACTCGTATTACTGGGCAGGATGGATAACCACCAGTACCACCAACCAGGGCCGCGAGAGGCCGAGGTCGCGATAGAGGCTACGGTAGGGGCAGAGGTGCAGCATGTACAACAGTCGGGGTAGTACCTGCAGATCCACCTGTTACCACGGGTCAGGACCAGATCCCAGTTATGGATGCACCAGCAGGACCAACTCAGGCACCACCTATGACCATCATTATCCTGGCCTTCAGGAGGCCTTAGCTCAGATTCTGACCGTGTGCACCAAACTTTCTCAGGTAGTCTCTGTTTCGACGGTCGCATGCATTTCTCAGGCTGGGGGAGGCACTCAGACTGCAGCCGCCTACATACCTGACCAGGTTGTGCAGGGACTCCAGACATCAGGGGCACCACCAGCCCAGCCAGTTGCAGCTGCTAAGGACTATGTGGTTCCTGCTATGCCTAAGGATGATCAAGGTAGATTGGAGAGGTTTGGGATACTCCAGCCTCCATCTTTCAGCTGTGCAGAGGGAGAGGATGCACAGGGTTTCTTGGACAGGTGTCAAAGGATACTCCATACAACAGGTATTCTATAGACCAGAGGGGTCTCGTTCACTACCTTTCAGTTCTCTAGGGCTGCATTCAGTTGGTGGGAGGCTTACAAGAGGAGTAGGCCGGTCGGCGCAGCACCTCTTACCTGGCAGCAGTTCTCCATTATCTTTCTAGAGAAGTTCATGCCTCAGTCCCGCCGAAAGGAGCTGCGCAGACAGTTTGAGCAGCTTCGTCAGGGTGATATGTCTGTGATGCAGTATGAGATGCGATTCTCTGAGTTGGCCTGTCATGCTATCTGGTTGGTTCCCACATACAGGGAGAGGATCCGGAGGTTTATAGATGGCCTCACTTATGAGTTGCAATTGCTTATGACTAGAGAGAGTGTGTTTGGTGCTACTTTTGATGAGGTTTTTGACATTGCTCGGCAGATTGAGATGGTTCGCGGTCAGGAGAGGGTTGAGAGGGAGGCCAAGAGGCCTCGTGGATAGGGTGGATTTAGCGGTGCTCCTTATGGGGTTAATTCTAGCACAGTAGAGGTCGTCCTTTTAGACATGCTCAGATAGCTCGCCCAGTTCATCGTGGTGCATCATCTGGCCATGGTTCTTATAGTTATCAGTAGGTTAATTCATCTCTCGGTGCCCTTCCATCACAAATTTCTTCTCTTGCTCCATCGGGTCAAGGTTCGTCTATGCCAGGTCCTTCTGCCAGTCATCCCGGTGCTCAGGGCTCTCTTCAATCCCCGGCACCAGCACCAGGGAGTTGCTATAAGTGTGGAGAGTTTGGTCACATGAGGAGAGAATCTCCCCGTATAGTGGGGGGTCCCGCTCCGTAGAGGAGCCAATCAATGTCGTCAGCATCAGTTCCTCCACCACCCGCCCAACCAGCTAAGGGTGGAGCTCAGTCAGTGAAGGTTCGCTCGAGAGGGGGAGGCAGATCAGGGGGTGGCCAGGCCCGTTTCTATTCCCTTTCTGCCAGACCATATGTCATTGCTTCAAATGATGTGATTACAGGTAGTGTCTTACTTTTCCACAGAGATGCCTCTATATTATTTGACCATGGTTCCCCTTATTCATATGTTTCCTCGTATTTTACTCATTTTATGGATATGCCCCATGAGTCTTTAGTTTTATCTGTTCATGTATCTACTCATGCGGGTAATACTATTATTGTGGACCACATATACCGATCATGTGTGGTGACTATTGGGGGTCTGGAGACCAGAGTGGATCTTTTGCTGTTTAGTATGATTGATTTTGATGTGATATTGGGTATGTATTGGTTGTCTCCATGTCATGTTTTTCTAGATTGTCACATTAAGACTGTGAGGTCGGCGATGCCGGGGTTGCCAAGGGTTGAGTGGAGCGATTCTATAGACTATACACCTAGTAGAGTGATTTCATACTTGAAGACTCAGTAGATGGTTGAGAAGGGTTGTCTATCCTATTTGGGTTTTGTGAGGGATGTTAGTGCAGAGACTCCTGCCATTGATTCTGTGCCGGTAGTGCGTTCTTTTCTGGATGTGTTTCCTGCAGACATGTCGGGCATGCCGCCTGATAGGGATATTGATTTCGGTATTGGGCACTCAACCCATTTCTTTTCCACCGTATCGTATGGCACCGGAGAAGTTGAAGAAGTTGAAAGAATAGCTTTAGGAACTCCTTGATAAGGGGTTGATTCGGCCTAGTGTGCCACCTTGGGGTGCAGCGGTTCTATTTGTGAAGAAGAAGAATGGTTAAGATAGCTTTTAGGACCCGATATGACCATTATGAGTTCCTTGTGATGTCTTTTTGGCTGACCAACGCCCCAACAACATTTATGCATTTGATGAACAGTGTGTTTTAGCCTTATTTGGACTCATTCATTATTGTATTCATTGATGACATCCTGGTGTACTCTCGTAGCCAGGAGGAGCATGCACAGCATCTGAGGATTGTGTTACAGAGGTTGAGGGAGGAGAAGCTTTATGAAAAGTTCTCCAAGTGTGATTTTTGGCTTGGTTCAGTGGCGTTCCTGGGGCACGTGGTGTCCAGTGAGGGTATTCAGGTGGATCTGAAGAAGATAGAGGCGGTGCAGAGTTGACCCAGACCGTCCTCGACCACGGAGATTAGGAGTTTTCTTGGTTTGGAAAGCTATTACCGTCATTTTATGAAGGGTTTCTCATCTATTGCGTTGCCCTTGACCAAATTGACCCAAAAGGGTTCTCCATTCAGGTGATCGGATGAGTGCTAGGAGAGCTTTCAGAAGCTCAAGACTGCTTTGACCACAGCTCCAGTTCTAGTTCTGCCATTAGTTATTGTTTCTTACACAATGTATTGTGATGCCTCGCGGATAGGTATTGGATGTGTTCTGATGTAGGGGGCAGAGTGATTGCTTATGCTTCACGCTAGTTGAAGAACCATGAGAAGAAATATCTTGTCCATGATCTTGAGTTAGCAACTATTGTTCATGCCTTGAAGATTTGGCGACACTATTTGTACGGGGTTCATTGTGAGATCTAAATTGATCACCGGAATTTGCAGCATCTGTTCAACAAGAAGGATCTTAACTTGCATCAGTGGAGGTAGTTGGAGCTTCTTAAGGACTATGATATCACTATTTTGTACCATCCCGAGAAGGCCAATACGGTGGCCGATGCTTTGAGTCATCGGGCAGAGAGTATGGGGAGTTTAGTGCATCTTCCAGCAGCAGAGAGACCCTTGGCATTAGATGTTCAGGCCTTATCTAGCCAGTTTGTCAGATTGGATATTTCGGAGTCGAGTTGGGTATTGGCTTATGTGGTCTCTAGGTCTTCCCTTTATTATCATATCATGGAGCTTCAGTATGATGACCCCCATCTGCTCGTCCTTCAGGATAGGGTTCAGTAAGGTGATGCTAGAGATGTGACTATTGGTGATTATGGCATGTTGAGGATGCAGGGCCGGATATGTGTGCCCAATGTGGACGGGCTTTGGGAGTTGATTCTTGAAGAGGCCCACAGCTCGTGGTATTCCATCTATCTAGGTGCCATGAAGATGTATCAGGATTTGAGGCAGCACTATTGGTGGAGGAGGATAAAGAAGGATATAGTTGGGTTTGTGGCTCGGTATATCAATTTTCAGCAAGTTAAGTATGAGCATCATAGACCGAGTGGCTTGCTTTAGAGGTTAGATATCCCAGAGTGGAAGTGAGAGGGGATTACCATGGATTGGGTCTCCTACGGGCTTCGAGGATGTTTGATGCTATTTGGGTGATTGTGGATTGGCTGACCAAGTCCGCGCACTTCATTACAGTTGGTACTACTTACTCTTCAGAGCGGTTGGCTGAGATTTACACCCGAGAGATTTTTTTACCTTCATGGTGTCCTAGTTTCCATCATTTCAGATAGAGGCACATAGTTTATATCGCAGTTTTGAAGGGTCGCACAGTGAGAGTTGGGTACTCAGGTTGAGTTGAGCACATCCTTTCACCCTCAGACGAACGGATAGTCCAAGCGCACTATCCAGATATTGGAGGACATGTTATGCGCTTGTGTCATTGATTTTGGAGGTTCATGGGACCAATTTCTGCCGCTCGCGGAGTTTGCATATAACAACAATTATCAGTAGAGCATTCAGATGGCTCCGTACAAGGCTTTATATGGGAGACAATGTAGATCTCCAGTGGGATGGTTTGATCCGGGTGAAGCTAGGATCTTGGGTACAAACTTGGTCCAGGATGCATTAGACAAGGTAAAATTGATTCAGGAGCGGCTTTATGGCGTAGTCTAGTCAGAAGAGCTATGCGGACAGGAAGGTTCGTGATGTGTCTTTCATGGTTAGGGAGAAGGTTCTGCTGAAGATATCACTCATGAAGGGTGTTATGAGGTTTGGGAAGAGGGGAAAGTTGAGCCCCCAGTTCATTGGACCTTTTGAGGTACTTCAAAGGATAGAGGATGTGGCTTACAAGCTTTCTTTGCCACCTAGCTTGTCGAGTGTGCATCCAGTATTTCATGTTTCTATGCTGCGGAAGTATGTCGATGATCCGTCCCATGTTTTGGATTTTAGTACGGTTCAGTTGGATGGTGACATGACTTATGATGTGGAGCCGGTGACCATTTTGGAGAGGCAGGTTCGGGAAGTTGAGGTCAAAAGATATAGCTTCAGTGAAGGTGTATTGGAGAGGCCATCCTTTGGAGGAGGCCACTTGGGAGACCAAGAAGGAGATGTGGAGCAGATATCCACACCTATTTGAGACTCCAGGTATGCTTCTAGACCCGTTCAAGGATGAACGTTTGTTTTAGAGGGTGAGGATGTAACGACCCGACGGTCGTTTCAAGAGTTATACCCCCGTTTCCCCTATTTCTACTTCTTTTGTTCTTTACAGCTGTATAATGTCTTACCGGGTTGGTTGGTTTGGGTACAGAGTCGTTTCATAGTGACCGGAGACACTTAGTCTCTTAATTGGAAGCTTAAGTTGGAAAAGTCGACCGAATGTTGACTTATGTGTAAACGACCTCGGATTTGAATTTTGATGGTTCTGTTAGCTCCATTAGGTGATTTTAGACTTAGGAGCACATCCGGAATGTGATTTGGAGGTCCGTAGTAGAATTAGGCTTGAATTGGCGGAAGTTAGAATTTTGGCGATTTTGGCTGGACGTGGAAATTTTGATATCGGGGTCGAAATGGAATTTCGAAACATGGAGTAGGTTCTTGGTGTCATTTTTGACTTGTTTGTAAAATTTGAGGTCAATCGGATGTGGTTTGATAGGTTTCAACGTCGTTTGCGGAATTCAGAAGTTTAGAAGTTCATAGGCTTGAATCCGAGTGTAATTTGGTGTTTTGATGATGTTTTTAGTGATTCGAAGGTTGTACTAAGTTCCTATGGGGTTATATGACTTGTTGGTAGGTTTGTTTGAGGTTAGAGGGTCCTCGAGAGTGTTTCGGATTCCCATCGGAAGGAAATTTTAGACTTAGGCATGGTAGATTTTCTGGTGTTATGATATTTCGCACCTGTGGTGGGGAGCCCGCAACTGCTGCCCCGCAGAAGCGAGGAGGAGGTCGCAGGTGCGGGCAAGCCTGGGATGGACTAGAATCACAGATGCGGAGGTATGAGCGCATCTGTGAGCACACAGGTGCGAAAGTGGTGTCGCAGATGTGGAGAAGGCCCGAGTGGGGAGGAACTGCAGAAGCGGGCAGGGCCTGCAGGTGCGAGTAGTTGACCACAGATGCAGAACCTAGGTTTTTATGTGAGATCCGCACCTGCGATGGAAATTTTTCAAGTGTGGCGTCGCGGAAGAGATAAAAGGACCGCATGTGCGGTTTTTCTGAGCAGAAACTATAAATAGAGGACTTCGAGATTTTTTCCCATTTTCACATTTTGGAACTCGGACTTTGGGGATTTTTGAGGAGATTTCGAAGGGAATTTGAGGTTATCACTAAGGTAAGTTCCTTGAACCTATTTATCTTTAATAATGGTGTTTTCCCATAGATTTTACACCTAATTAGTGAGGTTTTGAAGTGAAAATTGGGGGTTTAGGGCTTGGGAATTGGAGAGTGAACTTTGGGGTTTTGTAGGGAAAATTGAGGTCAAATTTGGGTAAATTTGGTATGGTTAGACTCGTGAGTGAATGGGCTTTCTGGTTTTGTGATTTTCGTCGGGTTTCGAGACGTGGTATCGGGGAGCCAGGTTGAGCCGATTTCGGATTTTTGGTTCTAATTTAGTAGTTTTCTTGTGGGATTGATCCCTTTAGCCTATTTTAATGGTGTTGTACTGTTTGTGGATAGATTTGGGGCATTTAGAGGCCGATTCGAGAAGAAAGGGCATTTCGGAGTAGGATTTCTACGTTGTTGAGGTAAGTAACAGTTTAAATATGGTCTTGAGGGTATGAAACCCCGAGAATATATATGATGTGAATATTTAGAAGTGACACACATGCTATAGGTGACGGGCATGTGAGTGTGCACCATGAGGGATTGAGACTTGGTCCATCCTGGGAGACTATAAAGTCGAATAGTCCATTACTTTTACCTGTTTCTCCTTGTTTGAGTAATTGACTGCCTTTCATATTAGTCACCATGCTTAGGCCATATGATATCACTTTTGAGACCCGCAAAAGTCATATACTTGTTGAATTGACTACTAATTGATGTCTTGTACTCACGCACCATCTTACTTATGTACCTATCTCAGTTCTCTCTCATTTCTTATTGATACTTGTTATATTCTATGTTTGGGCTGTTTATTGTGATATTCTATGAGACCGAGATGCTCGAGAGGCTAGTGAATAAGGTAAGGCCTGAGTGCCGAGCTGTGAGCTATGTGAGGTATATTGGATCGGGTTGCACGTCGCAACAAGCCTTCGGTCCATTTATATATATTGGATTGGGCTGCATGCTGCAGTAGTATTTGGATCGAGCTGCACGCCGCAGCAGTATTGGATCGGGCTGCATGCCACAACAGTATTGGGTCGGGATGCACGCCGCAACAATATAGCGCTTGGGCTGTAGGAGCCCTTCCAGAGTCTCTATACCCCCAGTGAACGCAGTTACTAATTGAGAGTGTGTATTGACGGCTGAGAGCTGAGAGTATGAGTTGTTGAGATGAGTTGAGTGATTGTTGCCTTGAGAGGCTATACTTGCTCTTATTTATTGTTGCACCTCGTTGCTATCTGTTTTAGTTGTGAAATTTCCGGAAGATTCATATTGTTTTACTAGAGCTCGAACTGATTTTCACTTAAACTACCAGATTTGAAAGCATGTTCACTCTTTACTGAAAACTTTTGAAATGAACTGTTTTTTCATAGCTCGTCACTGCTTCTCAGTTCCTTATTTAATTATGTAACTTGCTAAGTTGGTCGTACCCATGCTACACCCTACACTTCATGTGCAGATCCTTTAGGTGTGTACAGTAATAGCGATCGCTGAGTTCGTTCGCGGGCTGACTTTCAGAGACTTACAAGGTAGATATCGGTGTCCGAGTCCTTGTTCCTCCTTCTATCATCTTATTTCTCTTGTTTTTGGCATTTGGCATAAACTGTAGTAGATTTTATTTCTAGATTTGTTAGATGCTCATGACTTAGTGACACCACGATGTCGGGCTATCATTCTGCACTTGAGTTTTGGGTTATTACCCCGTGGTTATGTAAACCTTCTGTTAAATTTTACTCTTTTAGTTCACTTATGTTATATATAATGAAAGAATACTGAGAATGTCGTCTTGCCTAGTTCCACGATAGGCCCCATTACGACAGGGTAGGTTTTGGGTCGTGATAGTGATTTTTATACAATATGAGTTTAAAACATGCATTATGGGTAGATTTTAACACAGAAATTGTGGAAATTATAAGTTTGGTGGAACAACCTAGGTTTTGATAAAAATGGGATTAGACCACGAAAATGATTACAGAATTGAGTAGAAAGTATATATTTCGGTTCGTGAGGTTATGGGTAACATTTATCATCGAAAATTTCTGGAATCCGGGTGATCCTGGGGGTGAATTTTAGGAATCTTCCAATTTGGGTTGGGTAATTACTCTAATAGCTAAATTATGAACTTTTGAGTTTATGTTGATAAAATTATATAATATTTGGCTAGTTCCGGATTGTTCGGCACCGACTTGAGGCTTTTAGAGTGATTTGTGGACCGGAAAGTGAACTTGGGAACAAGGTAAGTCTCTTGCCTAACCTTGTAAGAGGGAATTTACCCCATAAGTATTTTAAATTACTATTTTCTACTATCGCGCCCTATTTTCTTGCGAGAGCGAGCTTTGACATGTGAAAACTCTTTTAAAGGAGGCATTAAAAGAGAAGAGTTGCCACCTAACTATTTTGAAGGTGAGTTAGAACACCTATTTGCAAATAACTCTGTTTGACTAGTCCGTGTCACCAAAGATCGGGTAAGGGCTCAAATTACCTCAAAGAGAAGGTGTTAGGCACTCTTCGAGGTTCACAACTGTGGGTCCCGGATGAATTTTAAACTATGCTGATTATGTAATTAATCTAGGTGATCAAATAAACAAAGGGAAATATAGAAATCGAAGAGTGTTATCATAACACATGATAATCGATACAAATCCTTAATGATCACGCGGATACAACTACATTGGTGTATGTTAAATGACTAAGTGTAATAACAAGTATATATATAGAAAAAGAGGGTCCTAAGTTTTTTAGCGTAAAGGATCACCTCGTGCAACATAAATAATAATTCGCAGCTCTCTTAAGGTAGGGGTTTCTCATATTATTAAGCGGGCACAGACTATCATCACCTGCTACCCAATTACTATGTTGAAGTTGTTACTTAAAGGCGCTCTAATTCAATTCTACATCGTATCCTATGTGTGCACTACTCGTCCTATACCTATGGTCCAAGAGGCTTTAGACCTATTATTTGGATTGTTCTAGACTTCATCTAGGTTTCTCAAAATGGTAAACCTAAGCGACATTAAAAACAGATAGAACTTCACATAAAGACAATTAAAGGCCCAAGATAGCCTCCACACATAAACAACAAATGCAAGTGGGCAGCTTAGGCAAGACATAGTTTCTAAATCGAGACTTAGAGTCATATAGGCATGGTTTCTAGGTGATTATGAATTTCAGTATTGTATATGCATCATTATTGTTCTAAATGGCTTAGGCGAGGAGGCACTAAATTGTTTGCATATTCAAGATTATTAGCACTGATTTTATACATAGGCGTTGTAGGCGGATAACACTGTCCTATAGGCTTGATTTCGAGTAGTGTCATAACTTGGGCAATGAAACAGTTTTGAGAGTCTAGTATTAACAACATTGATTCCATAGCAGTTCTTATGCAAGTAACGGCATCCTTTAGGCAGGATTTCTAACAATTGACAACTATTCTTGATTTTATAACACTTTACTCCTATAGGCATGTCATCTAGGCGGTGCAGTGTAATGAAAACAATAGAAGTAGTTGATCAAAATATTAGGGTCCTATAGTCATAATATCTAGATGGGCAGTACACTAAAAGTAATAGAAGCAATTGACCAATGAATTATTTGAAATCCTATAGGCATGGTTTCTAGGTTGACAAAGCTTATGTTATACATTCTATAGGCATGTTGTCTAAACGCATAGTAATAATATAGAAATCAAGTATAGTGACTGCCAACATATTTGAGGTAGTGAGTATTAGTCAAATAAGGTGAGATATGTGTGGTTCCTATAGACATGATTTCTATTAGCGCGTAGAAGTAGAGAAAGTCAAACAGAATAGCAAATAAAACACATGGACCCTATAGGCTTATTCTATACCCTTTATGCAACAATAAAGCACACCCATTCCCCAATTTCACTAACACCCTAATTATTTGTTTACAAATCATTACAGGCCCAAAATGAAGAATACATGCTCAAATATTAGAAGCTAAATGAATACATGCCCAATAAGCAGAGCATGCCCAAAGAGGAATAACCCAGCAACTTCAAGGTCTTCAGTGATCTCATTCTTCAAACAAAATAGTAAACCCAAGTATAGGTACACCCTGGGACATTAGAGTGTATCGGCTGCATGACTCGAACACTGACCCATACTAAGTTTGAAAGGGGGAACTAACTTACCCAGCAATTCCATACTTAACCACATGAGTAACAAGTTGTTCATAAATTAGTCAAACCACTCGAAGTGCACACACTTAAGTCTTAGGACTGCAACTAACAGTAGTTTAAACCAAAGTAGGTAGATGAGATCACACGGAGTTATATACATAAGATGCTAGAAGTTCAAAAGATAGGATGGGACATCACAAACCAACAGACAATCCAAAACAGAGTATCAGGATATAATATGATTTAAGATTAACTTAAACACAATCTAGTCACAGAAATCTTGTTAAATCACAAACGGAAACAAGCAAGATACCTACTATGGGGGTCTGGTGAAAATATGATCAATAACAAACAGGCTAATGAACATAGTCTGTAATAATCCACTCAACTCGGCATGAAGACTTTAACATTATTAATCATACACGAAGGTATAAATATCACCCGGACTCATAGTGGGCAAGGATATGTCAAAAATAGGTTAGCAGTACTAGCATGCACTAGGCTTAATCACATATGGGGGAAGAGGCTAGACATGAGTTTTTCCCTAAGGTCTCGTACATGATTGCATAAGTCAAAGCATACATTAGAACTTAAATGGAATGGAAAGCAAGCCCTAGCTAATCAGTATAACCACTGCGGGAAAATAGTAGAATTTCGACCGCCAAAACGGTCGAAAATCACGAATTTCCGACTACTTTCCTACCAAAATTGGTCGGTTGGAAAATAGTTGGTCGGAAAATACTTTTCAACCAAAAGGTCGGTGATTTCCTACCAAAGTAGTCAGAACGTTCAAAAGGCCAGACGACCAAATATTTTTAAATTTCCGACCAAAGTGGTCGGAATTTACTGACCGAATCACTCGTAATTGTCACGACCCCAAATCAATATAGGCCGTGATGGCGCCTATCGTGAAACTAGGCCAGCCAACTACTGAGAGTAACACATAAAACCGTCTGTTTAATGTCACAAGTCAAAGTAATTCATTTAAATCTCATGTTTGAAAGATACAATCAACAACAGTAATACTACAAAAATCAAATCTAACCACAACGCACCCATATACAACTGTCATGAGCATCTAAAGAGATAAATAAAAATAACAAGCCCCTATTAGTACAATTTGGAGAATACTAGAAATCTACGAGCTAAGAAAGGAAAAAGAAGGCCAGCTGGAGACGCCGAACAGCTACCTCTATCCTCGAGTAACCTCCGAGCAAAGGAGAAATCAGCTAATGCTCAGATCTGGTACCTGGATCTACACACAAAGGTGCAAGGAGTAACGTAAGTATGACAACTCAGTAAGTAACCAAAGTAACTAAAAACTTGAGTGTAGTGACGAGAATTTATAAAATCATGATTTTATAAAACAGTAATTCAACTTTTATTAGATGGCTCAATATAAAGAAGAGAGGTAACAACAATAAAATTCACAATGTAACAGCCATCCAGGCACAATATTCTCATAACACGGTATCTCAGTCACTCGTGACTCCACTATCAGTATTTCATGCTCACACTAAGCACTCTCACTCCACAAGTATCAGATAACCACTCAACTGCTGCGGCATGCAGCCCGATCTCCACATAATATATGCTGCGGCGCGCAACCCGATCCAGTATATATATGTAGTCGACTGTGTTCACAAGGGGTGTACAGACTCCGGAGGGGGCTACAGCCCAGGCACTATGTTGCTGCCGCGTGCAGCCCGATCCAATACACATATGTTGCGGTGTGTAGCCCGATCCATATAATATCTGCTGCGGCGTGCAGCCCGATCCAATATACATATGTTGCGGCGTGCAACCCGACCCATAACTATCCTCATAATCTCGACTCTCGACCTCGCTCAGTCATCCTCTCAAGCCACTCGGGAAACTCATCTCAACAACACGGGACTCAGCCCAAAACACCTCATAGTATTCTAAAACAATGTGAAAATAGTGAAATAGCAATAGTAATAAACATGATTGAGTTCATAGGATTCTCTATCAGAAATAGTGTGAGAATAGTGTAAGAATACCCCTGAGGGTCTAAACAGATCGGCACAAGGCCCTAAACATGGCGTACAGCCCAAAAATAAGTATAAGTCTCTAAAATATAGGATATCTCATGATTTCAAATCAATTATGCGGCTTAATAGTCGCTACGGTATGGACTAAGTCACAATCCTTATCGGTGCACGCCCACACGCTCGTCACCTAGCCTGTGCGTCACCTCATTTACCAAAAGAAATACAAAATACCGGGGTTTCATACCCTGAGGTCTAGAGTTACAATCGTTCCTTACCTCAAAATAGTCCGGAAACTACTCCGCGATGCTCTTGCCCCTCTAATCAGCTCCAAAATGCTCCGAGTCTATCAAAATCAGTTCAGTAACATCAAATATGCTAGGGAGATGAACCCCAATCGATACCTACCAAAATTAGAATTCCCGAAATTGGCCAAAACCGGCCCCCGGGACCGCAATCCGGAATTAGATAAAAATCACAAAACTAGAATAATCATTCCCTCACGAGTCTACCCATATCAAATTTACCAAAATCCGACCTAAAATTCCCATTCAAATCATCAAAAGAATTTCCGAAATTTTCCTCCCATTCTTCCCCAATTCCCACTTTGATTCCCCAAATTACATGATACAAATCAAGACTAATTCATGAAATTAAATCAAAAGTGATTGAAGAACACTTACGACAAGAATCCCACTGAAAATCTCTTCGAAACCTCTTTCTCTCGAGCTCTCTAATGGTATTTTGAGTTATGGCCTAAAACCCTCGTTCTTGAACTTAAATTGTCTACCCAGGTGCTCCCTTCTTCGCGAACGCGGTCACATCCTCCCGTTCGCAAAGCACAAAAAATTCCAATGCCCAAATCCTCTTACGTAAACGCTCCTTCTCGCAAATGCGATGAACAACCTCCTGGGTTCCCACCTGCTCCAGATACCCATCGCGAACGCAAGCCCCTTGGTGCGAACGCGTAGAGTACTTCTCCCAAACCTTCGCGTTCGTGTTCGTGTACACCTCTTCGCGAACGCATAGAACAAAAATCCCTCAACTCTCGTTAACCCTTCACGAACGCGGCATCACCCACGCGAACGCGAAGAAGAAAACCTCTGCAACCAAAAACCAGAAAATCTGCCAACTCCAAAGTCCAAAAATCATTCCGTTAACCACCTGAAACTCACATGAGGCCCTCGGGACCTCAACAAATCATACCAACACATCCCATAACCTTGATGAAACTTAGTCGAGCCTTCGAAACACCAAAAACAACGCAAAAACATCAAATTCACATCGGATTCAAGCTTATGAACTTTGAAACTTCTAAATCTCGCCAAAGATGCCGAAACCATCCAAAACACGTCCGATTGACCTGAAATTTTGCACACACACCCAAAATGACACTACGAACCTGTTCCAACTTCCGGAATTCCATTCTGACCCGGATAGCTAAATTTTCACTGCCGACCGGAAATCACCAAAAACTCAATTTCACCAATTCAAGCCTAATTCTACACCGGACATCAAAACACATTCTGAACACACTCCTAAGCCCCAAATCACCTAACGAAGCTATCTAAGCCATAAAATCTACATTCCGAGGTTGTTTACAAATAAGTCAACTCCTAGTTGACTTTTCCATCTATTAAGCTAATTTAAGAGACTAAGTGTCTCAGTTCTTACCACGACCACTCTGAACGTGAACCAACCGACCCAACACAACATAAATAGGCTAAGCAACATATGATAAAGAATAAATAGGGAAAACGGCTAAAATTCTCGGAACGACCGGCCGGGTCGTTACATTCTCCCACTCTTAAACAACCGTTCATCCTCGAACGGGTCTAGAAACATACCTGGAGTCTCAAATAAGTGAGGATATCTGCTCCGCATCTCCCGCTCGGTCTCCCAGGTGGCATCTTCCACTGGATGTCCTCTCCACTGAACCTTTACGGAAGCTATATCCTTAGACCTCAGCTTTCTGACCTGACGACCCAAAATAGCCACTAGCTCTACCTCATATGACATATCACCCTCGAGTTGAATCGTGTTGAAGTCCAAAACATGAGACAGGTCACCAACATACTTCTGAAGCGTCGAAACATAGAACACCAAGTGAATACTCGATAAGCTGGGTGGAAAGGCAAGTTTGTAAGCCACATCTCCAATCCTCTGCAGCACCTCGAATGGCCCAATGAACCGGGGACTCAGCTTTCCCCTCTTCCCGAACCTCATAACACCCTTCATAGGTGACACCTTCAGCAGCACCTTCTCCCCAATCATGAAAGACACATCTCGGACCTTCCGGTCCTCATAACTCTTCTGCCTAGACTACACCGTGCGAAGCCGCTCCTGAATCAACTTCACCTTACCCAACGCATCCTGAACCAAGTTTGTGCCCAATATCCTAGCCTGACACGGCTCAAACCAACCCACCGGAGATCTACACCTCCTACCATATAAAGCCTCATATAGAGCCATCTGGATACTCTACTGATAACTATTATTATATGCAAACTCCGCGAGCGGCAGAAACTGGTCCTATGAACCCCCAAAATTAATGACACATGCACGCAACATGTCCTCTAGAATATGAATAGTACGCTCTGACTGCCCGTCGGTCTAGGGATGAAATGCTATGCTCAGCTCAACCTGATTACTGAACTCCCTCTGCACGGCCCTCCAAAACTGAGTACCTCTGTCAGAAATGATAGAAACTGGAACCCCATGCAATCAGACAATCTTCCTAATATAAATCTCAACTAACCCCTCCGAAGAATAAGTAGTACCAACAGGAATGAAGTGCGTGGACTTGGTCAGCCGATCCACAATAACCCATATAACATCAAATCTCCTCGAAGTCCATGGGAGCCCAACTACAAAGTCCATGGTGATCCGCTCCCACTTCTACTCCGGAATATCTAACCTTTGAAGAAACCCACCTGGCCTCTGGTGCTCATACTTGACCTGCTGGAAGTTGAGACACCGAGCTACAAACTCAACAATATCCTTCTTCATCCGCCTCCACCAATAATGTTGTCTCAGATCCTGGTACATCTTCGCGGCACCCGGATGGATGGAATACCGCGAGGTATGATCCTCTGCTAAAATCAACTCTCGGAGCCCATCCATATTGGGCACCCAATTTCGGACCTGCATCCTCATGAGCCATTATCACCAATAGCCACATCCCTGGCATCACATCGACGGACCCTGTCCTGAAGAACTAGCAAGTATAGGTCATCATACTGGCGTGCTCTAATCTGATCATAAAGAGAAGACTTGGAGGTTAAACAAGCCAATACCCGCGGAGGCTCGGACAAATCCAATCTCACCAACTGACCTGCTAAAGCCTGAACATCAAGTGCTAAAGGTCGCTCTGCTGCTGGGAGGTAGGCTAGACTCCCCAAACTCTCTACTCTGCGATTCAGGGCATCGGCCACTACATTGGCCTTCCCCGGATGATATAGAATATTGAGGTCATAATCCTTGAGAATCTCCAACCATCTCCTCTGACGCAAATTCAAGTCCTTCTGCTTCAGTAGATACTGCAAACTACGATGATCAGTGAAAATCTCAC
The DNA here is from genome assembly GCA_005239525.1 of Nicotiana knightiana. Classification (NCBI taxonomy): domain Eukaryota; kingdom Viridiplantae; phylum Streptophyta; class Magnoliopsida; order Solanales; family Solanaceae; genus Nicotiana; species Nicotiana knightiana. The sequence continues at coordinate 77,802 of ML400308.1, read as the reverse complement.
AATGCACTCCATAGAAATAATGGCGCCAAATCCTCAAGGCATGAACAATGCCAGCTAACTCAAGATCATGCACTGGATAATTCTTTTCGTGCACCTTCAACTGTCTAGACACGTAGGCAATCACCCTACCGTTCTACATCAATACCGCTCCCAAGACAACTCTAGAAGCATCACAGTAAACTGTATAAGAACCTGAACCAGTAGGCAAAACCAACACCGGAGTTGTGGTCAAAGCTGACTTGAGCTTCTGAAAGCTCTCCTCACACTCCTCAGTCCACCTGAACTGAGCACCCTTCTGGGTCAGTCTGGTCATAGGTGCTGTAATAGATGAAAATCTCTCTACGAAATAGAGATAGTAACCTACCAACCCAAGGAAACTGTGGACCTCCGTAGCTGATGACGGTCTAGGCCAACTCTGTACCACCTCCACCTTCTTCGGATCTACCTTGACCCCATCACAAGACACCACATGGCCCAAAAATGCAACTGAATTAAGCCAGAATTCACACTTCGAAAACATTGCATACAACCTCTTCTCCCTCAGAGTCTGAAGCACAACTCTCAAATGCTACTCATGATCCTTCCGAGATCGGGAATATACCAAGATGTCGTCATCTGGAACACACTGTGTATCAAGTGCATAAAGGCTGCTGGGGCATTGGTCAGCCCAAATGACATGACAATAAACTCATAATGACCATATCTAGTCCTGAAGGTAGTCTTCGGGATGTCAGAATCCCGAATCTTCAACTGATGATACCCGGATCTCAAGTAAATTTTGGAGAACACTCTGGCTCCCTGAAGTTAGTCAAACAAATCCTCAATACGAGGCAAGGGATACCGGTTCTTCACCGTAACCTTGTTCATCTGTCGATAATCAATACACATGCGCATAGAACCATCCTTCTTCTTCACAAACAACACTGGTGCACCCCAAGGTGACACATTAGGCCGAATGAACCCCTTATCTAGGAGTTCCTGAAGCTATTCTTTCAATTCCTTCAACTCCTGGCACCAGATCAATATCAAAATCAATATCCCTGTCAGGTGGCATGCATGGTAGGTCTGCAGGGAACACGTCCGGAAAATCACGGACCACAGGAACATAATCAACAGCAGGAGTCTCACCGCTAACATCCCTCACAAAATCCAAATATGATAACATCCCTTCTCAACCATACGCGGAGCCTTCAGGTAAGAAATCACCCTGCTAGGCACATACTCAGAAGAACCTCTCCACTCAACCCTCGAAACTCCAGGCAGAGCCAAGGTCACTATCTTAGCGTGACAATAAAGAATAGCATGGCATGGAGATAGCCAATCCATGCCCAGTATCACATCAAACTCAAACATGGTGAGTAACAATATGTCCACTCGGGTCTCCAGACGCCCAATAGATACCATGCACAACTGATACACACGGTCTACAAAAATAGTATCACCTACGGGAGTCGACACATGAACAGACGTAACTAAATACTCACGGGGCATATCCAGGAAATGTGAAAAAAAAGACGAGACATATGTATATGTAGAACCAGGGTCAAATAGGGCTAAAGAATCTCGGTGAAAAACTGATATAATACCTGTGATCACTGCATCGGAGGTCGTAGCATCTGGCCTGGCTGGAAACGCATATATACGGGCCTGACCTCCACCTGCTCGGCCTCCCCCTTTAGGGCGGCCTCTAGCTGACTGACTACCACCCATAGCTGCCTGGGTAGGTGGCGAAGTAACTGGAGCTGAAGTCGAAGGCTGGCTCCTCAATTGAGATGGACCTCCAAGAAAATGGGGGCACTACCTCCTCATATGCCCGAAATCTGCACTCATAACAATTCCCTGGAGCTGTAGACGGGGACTGAAAGGAACCCCTGGCACCAGGATGGCCACTAGAAGAACCATGCATAGAAGAACCTTGAACTGATGGTGCTCGATCTGCACCCTGGGCTGGAAGGGAACTAAATAAAGAACGACCCAAATGAGAGTTGCGGGGACCCTGCCCCAATGATGCGCCACTATAAGTTGGGCGAACTGGCTGAGGAGGCCTAAATGGGCGGCCTCTACTATGATGAAACTGCCCCTGGAAGGAGTACCACTGAAACTGGCAGTCCCATGAGGCCTCTTGGCCTCCCTCTCCTCTCGCTCCTGGCGGCGAACTGACTCTCTCGAGCAATATCAACAACCTGCTTGAAGGTAACACCTGATACTCTCTCCCTAGTCATCAAACTACGGAGCTGGTAAGTGAGTCCATCCACGAACTTCCTGATCCTCTCCCTATCAGTAGGGACTAACTCAGTAGCATGACGAGCCAACTCTGAATACCGCATCTTATACTGCATCACTGATAGCTCCCATGACGCAGCTGCTCAAACTGCCTACGTTGCTCCTCCCGGCGAGACTGGGGAACATACTTCTCCAAGAAGATAGTGGAGAACTGCTGCCAGGTGAGGGGTACTGCTCCAACATGCCTACACCTCTCATACGACTCCCACCAAGTGAAAGCAGCCCCAGAAAACTGAAAAGTACCAAATGAGACCCCACTGGTCTCCAAAATCATAGCATTACGAAGTATCCTCTAACACTTATCCAGAAAACCCTAGGCATCCTCGCCCTCCGTGCCGCTGAATGTCGGAGGTTGAAGTCTACTAAACCTCTCCAGCATGCGCTGCTCATCCTCTGGCATAGCTGGAACCATGAAGTCCTGGACTGGAGCAACCGGCTGGGCTGGAACTGTCCCCGGTGTCTGAAGGCTCTGTACAACCTGCTCAGGTGTCCGGGCAACTGGAGTCTGAGTGCCTCCCCCGGCCTGAGATGTAGCGGCAGTAGTAGATGCAGCAACTGCCTGCGCAAGTCTAGTACATACTGTCAAGATCTGGACCAGAGTCTCCTGAAGACCCGGAATAACAATAGGCACTGCCGGTGCCTGAGCCTGCTCTGCTGGAATATCTGCGGTGGCAACCTGATCCTAAATGGTAGGTGGACCCTCTGGTATTGCCCCAGCTGCTACACGGGCTGGTCCCCTATCTCTACCACGGCCTCAACCGCGGCCTCGACCTCTCGCTGGTCTAGTTGGTGTCTGGTCACCCTGATCAGTAGTGCGTGTCCTCACCATCTGTGAGAGAATGAAACAACAGAAGTTCAGATTTCCAGAATCAATAGAATGGAACGACAAAATTCAAGAAAATGAGGTTTTTCTTAAGGGTTATGTAGCCTCTCAAAGATAAGTACAGACGTCTCCGTACCGATCCGCAAGACTCTACTAAACCTGCTCATGCATGTTGAGTCCTATGTAACCTAGTGCTCTGATACAACCTTGTCACGACCCCAAATCAATATAGGACGTGATGCCGCCGATCGTGAAACTAGGCCAGCCAACTACTGAGAGTAACACACAAAACCGTCCGTTTAATGTCACAAGTCAAAGTAATTCATTTAAAGCTCCTGTTTGAAAGATACAATCAACAAAAATAATACCACAAAAATCAAATCTAACCACAACCCAGCACCCAGATACAACTGTCATGAGCATCTAAAGAGATAAATACAAAATCTGATAACAAGCCCCTATTAGTACAATCTGGAGAATACTAGAAATCTACGAGCTAAGAAATGAAAAAGAAGGCCAGCTGGGGACTCCGAACAACTACCTCTATCCTCGAGTAACCTCCGAGCAAAGGAGAAATCAGCTAACGCTCTGATCTAGTACCTGGATCTGCACACAAAGGTGCAGGGAGTAACATGAGTACGCCAACTTAGTAAGTAACCAAAGTAACTAAAAACTTGAGTGTACTGACGAGCATTTATAAAATCATGATTTCATAAAACAGTAATTCAACTTTTATTAAAAGGCTCAGTAAAAACAAGAGAGGGAACAACAATAAAATTCATAATGTAATAGCCATCCAGACACAATATCTCTCATAACACGGTATCTCAGTCACTCGTGACTCCACTATCAGTATTTCATTCACACTAAGCACTCTCAGTCAATAAGTATCAGATAACCACTCAACTGCTGCGGCATGCAACCCGATCCACCTAGTACGCTGCGGCATGCAACCCGATCCACATAACATATGCTGCGGCGCGCAGCCCGATCCAATATATATATATGTAGTTGACTGTGCTGACTGGGGTGTACAGACTCGGAGGGGCTCCTACAGCCCAGGCACTATGTTACTGCGGTGTGAAGTCCGATCCAATACGCATATGTTGTAGCGTGCAGCCCGATCTATATAATATTTGATGCGGTGTACAGCCCGATCCAATATACATATGTTGCGGCATTCAACCCGACCCATAACTATCCTCACAATCTCATCTCTCGGCCTCGCTCAGTCATCCTCTCAAGCCACTTGGGCAACTCATCTCAACAACATGGGACTCAGCCCAAAACACCTTGTAGTATTCTAAAACAGTGTGAAAATACTGAAATAGCAACCGTAATAAACATGACTGAGTTCATAGGATTCTCTATCAGAAATAGTGTGAGAATAGTGTAAGAATACCCCTAAGGGCCTAAACAGATCGGCACAAGGCCCCAAACATGGCTTACAACCCGTAAATAAGTATAAGTCTCTAAAATATAGGATATCTCATGATTTCAAATCAATTATGCGACTTAATAGTCGCTACGGGATGGACCAAGTCACAATCTCTATCGGTGCACGCCCACACGCTCATTACCTAGCATGTGCGTCACTTCATTTACCAAAAACAATACAAAATACCTGGGTTTCATACCCTCAGGTCTAGAGTTACAATCGTTACTTACCTCAAAACAGTCCGGAAACTACTCGGTGAGGCTCTTGCCCCTCGAATCGGCTCCCAAATGCTCTGAGTCTATCAAAATCATTTCAATAACATCAAAATATGCTAGGGAGATGAAACCCAATCGAAAACTACCAAAATTAGGCACAATTCGCGAAATTGGCCAAACCCAACCCCCTGCCCCACATCTCGGAATTCGATAAAAATTACAAAACTAGAATCCTCATACCCTCACGAGTCTACCTATATCAAATTTACCAAAATCCAACCTCAAATGCCCATTCAAATCATCAAAAGAATTTCCGAAATTTTCCTCCCATTCTTCTCCAATTCCCACTTTGATTCCTCAAATTACATGGTAAAAATCAAGACTAATTCATGAAATTAAACAAAAAGTGATTGAAGAACGCTTACCACAAGAATCCCACTGAAAATCTCTTCCAAATCCTCCTTCTCCCGAGCTCTCTAATGGTATTTTGAGTTATGGCCTAAAACCCTTATTCTTAAACTTAAACTGTCTGCCCAGATGCTCCCTTCTTTGCTAACGCGGTCACAGCCTCGCATTCGCGAAGCACAAAAAATTCCACTGCCCAAATTCCTCTTACGCGAATGCGAGCTCCTTCTCGCGAACGCGATGAACAACCTCCTGGGGTCCCAGCTGCTCCAACTACCGATTGCGAACGCGGGCCCCTTGGTGCGAACGCGTAGAGTACTTCTCCCAAACCTTCGTGTTCGCGTTTGCGAACGCATAGAACAAAAATCCCTCAACTCCCATTAACCCTTCACGAACGCGAAGAAGAAAAACTCTGCAACCACAAAATAGAAAATCTGCCAACTCCAAAGTCCAAAAATCGATCCGTTAACCACCCGAAATTCACCCGAGGCCCTCGGGACCTCAATCATACCAACACATCCCATAAACTTACTCAAACTTAGTCGAGCCTTCGGAACACCAAAAACAACGCAAAAACATCAAATTCACATCGGATTCAAGCTTATGAACTTTGAAACTTCTAAATCTCACCAATGATGCCGAAACCATCCAAAACACGTCCGATTGATATGAAATTTTTCACACACACCCAAAATGGCACTACAAACCTATTCCAACTTCTGGAATTCCATTCCGGCCCCGATAGCTAATTTTTTACTGCCGACCGAAAATCGCCAAAAACTCAATTTCGCCAATTCAAGCCTAATCCTACACCGGACATCAAAACCACCTTCTGAACACACTCCTAAGCCCTAAATCACCCAAAAATACAAACAATTAACACAACCTAAACCAAAATACCAACCTTTAAACCTAACAATTTTGGGCATAAAAACATCCAAATAGTATCCCACATTCAAGTTTTAAAACAAAACATAAAGTTGTATCTCACAATCAAGTTTATCAATCAACCAAAACACTACACCTAAACTACTACACATCAGTTTCAGTTTGTTCATCCTCATCATCAGATATATCATGTCCATGTTTCCTCATAAATTTCTGCATCTTAACAAATGTTCCGAATTGTGAGTCCAATTGTTACTTCAAATCACTAATTTCCATTCTCATATCTTCTATTTGTTCTTGTTTTATAGAAGAAGAAGAAGAATTGGTAACGAGTGGGTTTGGATGACCTGTAGGTAGACGTACTCCAAGTCCGTAGACTCTGCCTTTGTTTACTCCACCCACTACATCTGTCTACAATGAAGCCATGTCATCAGGTATTGGTTGAGTTGAAGGAGGCTGAATTTGTTGTCATTCTTCCACCTTTTTAAGATAATCTTCTTGAATGAAAATGTAACTATTATGTAAACAAACTAATATTAATAAACCATAACTAATTATGAAGTTAGTATTTTACATATGTGTTTGACGCACGCGTCTCCACCCAGTGTTCTCTTGTACCATCCTTCTTCTTTTTCTTATGCATCTCCTCGAAGACCTGAGTATGACTCATATCTCGCCCTCTTTTCTTTTTCCTTCATAAAAAAAAGTATGAGTTAGACATTACAAACATAAAATTCTACATGTAAAACTAAGAATAAATTTATAAGTAATTACCAATCTTAGTTTATGGGCCGCAAAACTAATCGAACCTCCTATGTGCAACGAGCCACCTTTACTGGAGGCACGCTTTGCCTTTGCTTGTTCACTCTTCTCCTTCCATTCTGCGGTATTTCATTTCTCAAGAAGTTTATTCCAAACATCTTTTCTTAACCAGTCTGGAATTTTACCGGCATTCCAAGTAGCGAACATAGTATCTTTAATCCGCTGAGCAGCCTTCTTCTCGAAAATACTATTTATTGCATTTGATGTTGAGGATGCCATGTACACTTTGTCTGCAATATAGAAAAGTAACATTAGATGAAGACGATAATTATTAATAAATGTAATCAATTTTTACCCTAAATTGATTGTACATTTTCTCTCTGATGTTGTACAGTATCTATCTCCAAGCATTCCACGTCTCATGATAAAATGGCTTCATAGAATCCACAACCAAATGTGTAGACTGAAAGGATGGGAAAAACCTGCATTAAAGTTAACATATATATAATAAATAAACATCTTAAGTTTTAAAAGTTTTAATTATAAACAAAATATTCCTTAATGTTAAACATATCTAAAAGTACATTCAAAACTTAAAAAATACTATAAGAACCTTCTTACCCATCCTCGTAGGGGACCATTATCAATCGATTACAACAATCAAATTGTACACCCCCTCCAAGATTCTGCATGCGTCTACTAGATGGTGTAGAAGCGCACTAGATGTAGCTGGGCGAGAGCCTCCAACCTATATATGTTGGGAATGGATGATAATGATGGACTAGAAGATGATGGAGCAACTAAAGATGAACCATCATGTTGACTATCATGAAAGCTCGGGGATGCAACAGGTGGTGAGCCATCATGCTGACTACCATGAAAGCTCGGGGATGCAGCAACTGGTGAGCCAACATGCTGACTACCATGAAAGCTCGGGGGTGCAGCAGCTAGTGAGCCACCGTGATGACTACCATGAAAGCCTGGTGAAGATGATCACATAGAAGGTGTGGGTACAAAGTTAAAAATAGTGTTACTTTGACTTCCTTTGATATGCATAGAATAATACTGAACTGAATTATTAGATGGATAGGGATAGTGAACATGGTAGATGGAAATGAAGTCGACTGAGGAGGATGAGGAAGATGATGACTCATATTTGGCATACTTGAGGAAGTTGGAACAATTTATTTTTTCTTCTTGGATTTCATCTTTTCCTTCCCCTTAGATGCCATATTTGTAATATAATCATAATAAAATATAAACAAAAAATACAACAAGTGACAATAAATATAAAATAATTATTCTACATATTAAACCACTAAATAAATAAATAAACAATATAACAAGTCATAAAAATATAAAATTATTTTTCAACATAATAAATAATTAAAGGAATAACATAAAATATTTAACATGTCATAAAATAACATACAATAATTCTTCAAATATATTAAATGATTGAAGAGAAGAACAACCTAAAAAAGAATAACAAGTCACCTCTCATCGATATCTTCATAGTAATCATCTAAGTTTTCATCATCACCTGTTTCACTTTCATTTAGTAATTCTTCCTCATCACTTGTTTCATGTTCAACACCTCTATCTTCGTCCTCATTTGGTCCAAGGACAAAAGAATCAAATTCTTCATATATCCTTTCATTATGATACAATTCATCTGCTAATTCATCATCCACTATTGATTCAACATTTGAAATGTCATTATGCCACATCTAATGCATCTTCGACTACCACTCTACCCAGGGGGTTTGTTTTCAAAACTACCCTCCATGCAGACTTATTCTTGCTTAAAGGATAAGGAGCATAATACACTTTTTTCACCTTTTGTGCAATGATAAAGGGATCATAAAATCTATAATGTCTCGTGTGTTTAATTTCAACTATTTTGTACTGAGCGTGCACCTTTATACCTCTATTCGGTGTTGGATCATACCATTTACATCGAAAGAGTACCAACTTTTTCTTCGGCCAACCTACAATACACTCCAATTCCAAAATCCTGAAGCACACCATAATAATCAACATCCCAATCACCTTTCCCCGTTATTGTTGGTTTCCTTTCCATTAGACCATTCTTCTGTATGAAACTTGTACCCATTGACCAAGTATTTAGACATCATTCTGACTCTAAGGTCAAGTCCCCAAGCTATATCACGTAAAAAATGGGTCATTAACTCCATTAGCTGGATCATGAACCTATATATATAATTAAATATAATTTAGAATTTTAAAGATACATATAACTAATTTACATATAATAAAAATCATGTTAAATAATAAGTAATACTTACAAATTCTTTAAACCACTCTAAAAACTTGGGATAAACAACATCTTGCCCATATGTACCCACAAAGTAACTGCCATTATAAGAATTTATTAGTTAAATCAATGGTAGATCCAATATAAAAGTGTGTAATGTATACGAATATATACTTACCTATAATAAGGTTAGACCTTAGGAAAATTCAACAATACATGTGTTGTAGCTAACTTTAGCTCCATCTCAGACAACCTTGACTTTGGACTATTTTTTGGACCTCCTTTACCTGATTGATTAAAAATGAAAAAGGGCGGTGCCAAAGGATCGATTTCGCCTCCATCGCCATGCCGATTTGGTATATTTCTCAGACATGGAACATCATGTTCAAAATAGTATGAACATAAATAAGATGTTTTTTTAGCCACATATGCCTCGCATATCGAACCTTCAATTCTTGATCTATTTTTTATGGTTTGTTTATATTTTCCAATAGTACTGCATAGTGGCTTTTCATTGACGCCAAATTCCTTTCTTTCATGTCAACACACCTGGATAAATTTGATGTGTACCCATCAGGCATCCTCAAATTGTTAATCCAACTACAAATATCTATTCTCTCATCCAAGGTAAACGTGTAACTGGCTTTGGGCTTCTAAATCATGTTGTTAAAGTATGTCAGATACAACTCACTTCGTCTACAATATTCCTTTAATTTCATCCTGGCCTTCAAGTTATCTTTGGTCTTGTTAGTAACATCCATAGCAGTGTTAAACAAGTTGTCAAAAAAAATTTCTCGATATGTAACGACTCGACTTGTTGTTTTAAGAATTAACACCCCGTTCAACGACTTAAGGTCCCAAGCAACTTCGTAATATGTATTATGACTTGCATGTGCGGTCGAGTTTGGTTTTCAAAAAATTCAAAATTTAATTGAAAGAACAATTCTTATTTAGAAGCTAAAATGAAAAGAGTTGACCGGAGAGATGACTTTTGAGCAAACAAATCTGGAATGGAATTTCGATGATACCAATAGTTTCGTATGGTGATTTCAGACTTAGGCGTATGTTCAGATTTGGATTTGGAAGTCCATAGGACAATTCGACGCATTTTGGCAAAAATTAAAAAATAGAAGATTATTGGAAAATCCAACCGGAGGTTGAAATTTTGATAACGAAGTCGGATTTCGATTCCAAAAATTGTAATAGCTCCATTACGTCAATTATGACTCGCGTGCAAAATTTAAAGTCATTCCGGATTGATTTGATATGTTTTGGCGCAAAATATAGAAGTTGGAAGATTTGAAAATTCATAATTCGATTCGATGCGCGATTCGTAATTTCGTTGTTGTTTGGCATGGTTTAAAGCCTCGACTAAGCTCGTATTGTATTTTGGGACATGTTGGTAGATTTGGTTAAATTCCCGAGGGCCTCGGGTGGATTTCAGAAGGTTAACGGAGTTGGTTTTTGGACAAGATAGCTGCTGGAATTTGCTGTTGTTTCTGGGCAGCAGGTGGGTTCATCGCTTCTGCGGAAGCTTCATCGCAAAAGCGACCTGGGCAGAGCTGGAGGGACGTCGTAGATGCGGAGAGTCTTGCGAACCTGCTCTATCGCAGGTGTGTGTCTTGAATATGCAGAAGCGGACTGAGGCAGAAGCGGGGCATGGTTCTCGCAGAAGCGATATTGAAGCGATATCGCAGATGCGATGCTTCTGTCCGAAGGTGCAAAAATTGGACTGCCAGTGAGGACCGCAAATGCGAATTTAGTACATCCACAAAAGAAAAAATTTTATAGTATGCAAGAACTAAGGAAGTCAACCCAACTGAAACTAAAGTGTGTATAATTGAGTTTAAGATTAACTACCTTGACCTTGACTTTCAATGCTTCGAGCATTTATTTTTCTCCATATAACCCACTATACAACTGCTGGAATACACTTATGTCCATTGACAAAATTGGATTAATCCAAAGCGATGCGCAGATGCGGCATTTATCTTCGCAGAAGCGAACTGAGCACAAACATTTAAGGACCAAAAATCAGTCATTTTGCATTTTCGATTGGAATTTTGGAGCTCGGTTTTGGGGCGATTTTGAAGGAATTCTTCACGATTTTGACTTGGGTAAGTTTCCTAAATCCAAAGATGATTATACTTCACAAATTCATGATTATATTTATCATTTATTTCGAATTTAAACGGAAGAAATCACGATTTTTGCAAAACTTTTCAAGAACGAAAAATTTAAGATTTGGAGGTCGAGTTGTTATCGTAATTTGATAAATTGATATGGTTGAACTCGTATCGGGATGGGTGTTCGGATTTCATGAAAATTATGTCGGGTTCTGAGAGGTGGGTCCGGCATTGACTTTTGGTGGACTTTTAGAATAAACTTTTAAGTCGACGTTATATTATCCGAAATTGTTTTCGATGAATTTTAATGAAGTTAAACACTTAATTTGGATAGATTTGAGCTGTACGGAGGTTAATTCAAGTAAGAAAGTGATTTTGGAATATCGGTCTAACTTAAAAAAGGTAAGTAATATCTTGCCTAACCTTGAGTTGGGGAATTACCCCTTAGGCATTGAGTCTTATGTGGAAATCGTGTGAATGAAAACCATGTACGCGAGGTGACGAGTACGTACTTGATTTATATGTGCAAATTATGTCCGTTAAAGTTCATAGACACCCTTATGTATTAAATTGGAAAATTGTTGGAACTTAGTAAATCCTTGATTTGTCATGCCTCATTCTTTGTTTGTCGAGTTTGTATTTATATGATAATTTGGTGTAATTTCCATTTGGATTTTTCATGTGAATTCCATGTATTTGTTGATTTGATATTTCTTGAAAATAATTATACTATGAATTTTTCCATCTACAAATATTTAATTAAGTTTAAATTGAGGTATTAGTATATTTATCGAAAATTTGGATTAAAGAAGGTTTCGTCTTATGTTGAGTTCATTTTCCATCTTTGTTGTTGTTATCAAGGTTTTATATACTTTGTGTGGAGCCTTGGGCTATTTGATGTGAAATTAATTGATTTTGTTGTATCTTTGGAACTGGTTGCGGCTTGTGGGCAATTTATAATATGAATTGTTATTTTGTGTTGTCGTGGTAATATCTGTGTAAATTATTATGTGATTTGGGTTACTGTTATGCGGCGGATAAGGGTGGCATTCCACTGTTGATATTATGTGAGTATAAGGGTAGCATTGCATTGTGGTTATGTGTTGAGATATTGTCTGGGCGGAGCGATAAGGGTGGCTATTAAACGAAGCGATAAATGAGGCAAATATAGGAGCGATAATGGTGGCTATAGGAGAGATAAGGGTAGCTATTGTTAGGGATGATATGTGATGATTTGGGGATATTGTGTTGGTAATTTTTATTTGATGTTGTGATTTCTTTTATATCTTGTGTAACTTGTTTTGTTAATTCAGCAATTTGATATTGGTCTGAATTCGGGTTAAAATTAGGAGCATGTGGCTATTGCCGGGCGAACTATAATATTGGCACGTGAACTATCTGTGCAGATGTGATGTGAAACGTGGGCACGATGTGCCGGAAAAATATTATGATTTATTATTGGCACATGAGTTGTCTGTGCGGTTGTGATAGAAATATGGATACGATGTGCCGTGAAAGTATGAAAGTGGGTTGAGACCCGTATTTTATGATTATGAAATGAGGTGTCACAAGATCACTTTTATTTGAAAGAATTATATTCAAGATATTTGTTTGAAAGAATTATATACGAAAAATATTCATTTGAAAGAATTATATTTTAAAGTTATTTAATTGAAGGAAGTATATTCGACATTTATTTATTGGTAAGGATTATATTCTAAAGATTTTTATTTGACAAACTTATAGGTGAAAGATTTATATTTGAAGAATTTGACTAGTTGGTTGCACTTTTTTTCATTATTTGTTGAGCAATATTTATAATGTTCTTGTTGCCCGTTGATTATACCCCTGGTTGATTATAGTTGCTATCATTGCCATTTGTTTCCTATCATTTTTGTATGCTATATTGCACAAGTTATTTCGATAGTGAGTGTCTTGATTGTACCTCGTCACTACTCCACAGAGGTTAGTCTTGATATTTGCTGGGCACCGACTGTGATGTATTCATACTATATTTTTGCACATTTTTGTACAAATCCGGGTATTGGAGATATCGGACTTGGTTAGAGTTAGACTGTGATCGCAAGGATTCAAGGTATGGCTGCTTGGTCGTCGCAGTCCCTCGGAGTCTTTTCATTTTTTTTATTCATACTATTAATTTCTTATTCGAACAGTATTACATATTCGATCCTCGAGATCATTCCATGTATTCAATTAGAGTTAATGATTCAGTACTACCAGTCTTGGGAGGTTGTTTGATAATTTGCGCTGTTAGATTTGACACTTATTTCTATTTTTTATTTCTTGTAATAAATTCTATTTTTTTTAAAAAGGGCTTGAAATGTAATTATAATCGGCTTACTTAGTCTTAGAGACTAAGTGCCATCACAACGCATGTGGTAGGAATTTGGGTCGTGACAAGTTGGTATCAAAGCTCTAGGGTCACAGGTTCTACGAGTCACGAACGAGTTTAGTAGAGTCTTACGGATCGGTATGGAGACGTTTGTACTCATCTTCGAGAGGCTACGGAATTATTAGGAAAGTTTCACTTCTTTCATTCATGTCGTGCGAAATTTATTGATTTTGGAGTTTGAAACTTTGTATCTCTATTATCTCGCAGATAGCAAGGACACGCGCTACCGGGTCGGCTGGACAGACACCCGCTCCCCCTACTAGAGCTACAAGAGATTGGGGCCAAGGTAAAGGCCGAGGAAGGGCATGTGTCGCAGCTAGAGCACCTATCAGAGCAGCAATTGATGAGCCGTTAGTGGCTCCAGTTGGGGGACAGGCACCGGAGGCACCTGTTATTACCCCTGGACTTCAGGAGACATTAGCGTAATTCCTGAGCATGCTTGGTACATTGGCTCAAGCGATATTTATCTCTGTTGCACCAGATACTTTGCAAATTGGGGGAGGAACTCAGACTCCCATCGCCCGTAATTCAGAGCAGCGGGTTCACCTTGGTTAGGTTCCGGGTGTGGTGTCGGCAGAGCCTGTTATTCTTGTTCAGCCTGAGGTCAGGTCAGGGGCATCAGAAGAGTAATAGAAGAGACTTGAGAGGTTTAAGAGGTATAGTCCAGCTACCTTCAGTGGCACAGCTACAGAGGATGCCCAGGGATTTCTAGAAATATGTCACCGTATTCTCCGCACCATGGGTATTGTGGAGGTGAGCAGAGTTGCATTTACTACATTTCAGTTGTCAGGAGCAGCGTATCGATGGTGTCAAGCTTATGAAGAGGGAAGACCAGCCGATGCAATACCACCAACTTAGGCTCAATTTTCAGGGATGTTTTTGAAAGAGTTTGTTTCCTAGGCTCTCCGAGATGCATGGCGCATAGAGTTTGAACGGTTGCGCCATGGCACCATGACGGTATCAGAATATGCTATCAGGTTCACTGAGTTAGCCCGACATGCACCTATCTTGGTACCTACAGTTAGAGAGCGGGTCCACAGATTCAGTGAGGGGATCGATTATGATCTTAAAATTTGCATGGCTCGGGAGTTGCAAATGGATACTCCATTTCAGCAAGTAGTGGAGATTGCGAGGAGGGTTGAGGGTGTTATAGGTGAGGAAAGGGAGTCTAAGGAGGCTAAAAGGTCCTGAAGCTTTGGAGGGTTTAGTGGATTTTACTTTTCAGCTATGACCCATTATGGCAGAAGTTCGAGCAGTCGACCATCTCAGTCCGCACATCAGATTATTCGGGGTGCCCCAGTAAGTTCTTATAGTGCACCACCGACACGGGATTCTTACAGTGGTTATTCCAGTTATCCGGCACAGGCTCAGTACGAGCAATCGCGACCTCAGAGGGATTGTTATGACCGTGGTAATACTAGGCACGTCATGAGAGATTTTCCCAAACTTGGGAGAGGTGGATTTCATCAGAACACTCAGGCTATGGGCCTAAATGCAGTTACCACCCCACGTGCACAACCAGTTAGGGGTGGAGGACAGGCGGGTAGAGGGCGCCCTAGAGGGGGAGGCCCAGCCCATTGACATATTTTCTGTGGTATGGTTGAGGCCACTACACCAGATGGTGTCGTTTCAGGTACGTGGCGAGAATTGCTCCTGTTTGCAGAACGGCTACCTCCTGAGTTATCTGCAAAACTTAGAACACGATGCACGTGGATATATATGGGTTATTGCTAAAATTTAAACATGATTCAAATTCCTTTCGAACCATGAGAGTTTTCTTTGGACGATGAGGATGATGTCCTTAGGCTATGACGTCCTGGGTCATGATGCGTATGATAAGGGATTCACAGGCCATGAAATGGATTCCTTGGGCCATGAGGATGGTGCCTCTAGAATATAACGCCTTTGAATAATGATATTGTAACTACCTGGTCAGTTGTTCTAAGAGTTATAGCCCTGTTTCCCCCATTTCTGCTTCTTTATGTATTGTTCAGCTGTGTTGAGTTATATCGAGTTGGAAGGTTTGGGTCAAGAGTAGTTTTGGAGTGAAATGAGACACTTAGTCTCTTAATTAGAAAGCTAAGTTAGAAAAGTCAACCGGAAATTGACTTATGAGTAAACGAAATCGGATTTGGATTTTATGATTCAGTTAGTTTCGTTGGGTGATTTTAGACTTAGGAGTATGTCCAAAATATAATTTGGAGGTCCGTGATAAAATTAGGCTTGAATTGGCGAAAAATAGAAATTTGGCGATTTTGGTCAGCATAGGAAAATTAGGTACCGGGGTCGGAATGGAATTCTAGAAGTTGGATTAGGTTCGTAGAGTCATTTGTAATGTGTGTGCAACATTTGAGGTTACTCGGACGTGGTTTGATAGATTTCGGCGTCGTTGGCGAATTTTGGAAGTTTAGAAGTTCTTAGGCTTGAATCCGAGGTTGATTCGGTGTTTTGGTATTGTTTTGGGTGTTTCGAAGGTTCGACTAAGTTCGGGTAGTGATATATGACTTGTGACAATTATTGGTTGAGATCCCAAGGGGCTCGGGTGAGTTTCGGATAGGTTTGGGCTGCGTTGTGCTCGTTTTTCTTATGTTTCTACGTCGTTTCTTAAAGCATAAATGGTACTACATTAAGCAAATGAGCTCCGATTTCAATTTTAATTGAATCATTAGATCCGTATCGTAATTATGGAGTCATAGCAAAAAGAATCATTGAATTTGGGCATCGTATGAGGAATTTATGGTCATTTTACTAAAAATTGGGATATCGGATTTTTCATATTAATTATGAAATTACCACTAAGTTCGTATTTAAAAATCTGCACTATTTGTAAATATTAAAACCTACATATCTCCTTCATTATAAGGTCAAATTGAATGATTCAAAAGACTAACTTGACTAAAATTTTACAAGGAATTTATTGGAGGCATAAAAGTGAGTTTTAAGATCATTTAGCACGAAAAACGAGGCAGAATAACTGGCAGAAAAATATATAAACTAAGGGTTTGTTCTTTCAGTCATATTTTAAGTTGGAGAGATCGTATTTAGGCGATTTTGGAGGCTATTTTCATCATATAGATTGGGGTAAGTATTCTCTACTCGGTTTTGGTTATATTTCATGAATCCATCTTCGTTTTTGGGATTTGACTGATGATTTCAAAGTGAAATTGAGGGAGTTAAGGCTTCAGTTTTAGAGAGTTTAAAGTAGGGATTTTAGGGACCAAACGAAGCCCGATTTTGATAAATTTTATATGGTTAGACTCTGGAGAGGACGAGGATTATTATTCTGCAATTTTTGACTGGTTTCAAGACATGGGCTCGGGAGCCGGATTTTGGCCGATTTCGAATTTTTGGCATATTTTATAGTGTTTATTGTGGAATTAGATTCTTTAGCCTATATTGACAGTAGTATTCTTAAATTTCGAGCTTTTGGAGACCGAGTCCCGAGACGAGGGCATCCCGGAGTAGGATTTTTATGCGGTTTAGGTAAGTAACAGTTTTAACTCTGGCTTTGAGGGTATAAACCCGGAGATTCGGTATCATGTCATTGTATGGAAGTGATACCCAAGCTAGGTGATGGGCGTGTGGGTGTGCACCGCGAGGGATTGAGACTTGGTCCATCCCGCGAGGTTGTGAGGCCTAATAGCTATTATTTGTGGTTATGTGTTTACTTGTCGTTGGACTTGTTTGACTTCATGTTAGAGATCATGTTTAGGCTTTATTCAGGCTCACGTTATTTGTACTCAGTCATAGAAATTATTGTACATGTTTACCTCAGTCTCTATTATTTTGCTGATATGTTATGATACTTGATGTGCATTGTGTCCCCTTATTTGTGGTGCATTGTGAGGCTGGTGAGGTACATGACTGAGTGAGGTCGAGGGCCTGGTTGTGACGATATTAATACCATAGCATGTGAGTTATGTGCGTAGCACGCGAGTTGACCGTGCGAGTCCAGGTACTGATACCATAGCGTATGAGTTGTCCGCATAACACGTGAGTTAACCGTGCGGATCTAGGTATTGATNAGCACATAGTGTTAAGTGTATTGAGTGTTGAGTGTTGAGTGTTGAGTGTTGAGTGCGAGTGCTGAGTGATGGAGTGACATTGCTGTGAGGTTGCATTTACTTTTACTTTTGCTGCAATTTACCAGTTTATTTTTGCTTATTTAAATTGTGATAATGAAATAATTGAATTATTTTACTTAGCTCGTCACTACTACTCAGTTCCTTAGTTGTTTCTGTTACTACTGAGTCGGGTGTACTCATACTACACCATGCACTTTATGTGCAGATCCAGGTGAGTTAAAGCGCGGCGATCGTTGCGTTCAGGCCGGCTATCTGTGGAGATTGCAAGGTAGTTGCTAGCGTCCGCATGACCTTGTTACTCCTTTTGTCGTTTCTTCTTTTGGACAGTTAGACAGTTTATATATCTTAGTTCACAGTTCTAGACGCTCATGACTTAGTGACACCCCGATGTTTGGGTCTCGTTTCCGCATTTTATATTATTTATATTTAGAGTTGGTTTATTTTATCAGGAATTAAATTATTGGAAATGTTTTATTAAATTCTTATAATCAAATTAGTAGTAATATTTTGGGAAATAGGCTTTTCTTGTAACACGATAGGCGCCATCACGACCATGGTTAGATTTTGGGTCGTGTCAAGTTGGTATCAGAGCCTAGGTTACATATGTCTCACGAGTCATGAGCGGGTTTAGTAGAGTCTTGCGGATCGGTACGGAGACGACATCTGTACTTATCTTCTAGAGGCTGCAGAACCTTTAGGAAAACTTCACATTCTTGAATTCTTATAGTGTGGTATTTATTCAGCTGGAAGCGTAACTCTTTGAATTCCTTCCACGCATTCGTATGCGCACATGAGCACTCGGTATTAATTGTGCATCGACGGCTTGTGATTCCCTGGATGAGGTGCGAGATGTGATTTCTATGTGTTGATGTTGGGCCAGTTTGGAGGTTTGGAGGTTTTGAGGCCGAGTTTTGACTGTAGCTTGAGCACTGATGTGTTGATTGTGTGAGCACGTGCTTATGGTTTATATGTTCGGTAGTGTCCCTATTAGTGGAAATGGTGGCTGGATGTATACGTGATGAGTATGATGTGACTGCGAGATGAGTTCCTATGATTTGAATGTGACGAGAAGGTATTGCTGAAGGTTTCACCTAATTGAGACTCCAGGTATGTTTTTAGACTCGTTCGAGGACGAACATTTGTTTAAGCTGAAGGTTTCCCCCATTTCTGCTTCTTTATCTATTGTTCAGTTGTGTTGAGTTATATCGAGTTAGCAAATTTGGGTCTGGAGTAGTTTTGGAGTGAAATGAGACACTTAGTCTCTTAATTAGAAAGCTAAGTTAGAAAAGTCAACCGGATGTTGACTTATGAGTAAGCAAATTCGAATTTGGATTTTTATGATTCGATTAGCTTTGTTGGGTGATTTTATACTTAGGAGTGTGTCCGGAATGTAATTTGGAGGTCCGTGGTAGAATTAGACTTGAATTGGCGAAAGTTAGAAATTTGGCAATTTTGGTCGACAGTGGAAAATTAGGTATCGGGTCGTAATGGAATTCCGGAAGTTGGAGTAGGTTCGTAGAGTCATTTATAACGTGTGTGCAAAATTTGAGGTCATTCGGACGTGGTTTGATAAGTTTCAGCGTCGTTGACGAATTTTGGAAGTTTAGAAGTTCTTAGGCTTGAATCCGAGGTTGATTCGGTATTTTGGTGTTATTTTGGGTGTTCCGAAGGTTCGACTAAGTTTGGGTAGTGATATATCACTTGTGGGAATTATTGGTTGAGGTCCCGAGGGGCTCGGATGAGTTTCGCATAAGTTTGGGCTGCGATGTGCTCGTTTTTCTTATGTTTCGACGTCGTTTCTTCAAGCATAAATGGTATCACATTAAGAAAATGAGCTTCCATTTTTATTTTGATTGAATCATTAGATCTGTATCATAATTGGGTTGCTAGATTTTTCAAATTAATTACGAAATTGCTACTGAATTCGTATTTAAGAATCTGCACTATTTGCAAATATTAAAACCTACATATCTCCTTCATTATAAGGTCAAATTGAGTGATTCAAAAGCCAAACTTGATTAAAATATTACAAGAAAAACAATGGATACATAAGAAAAGTTTTGAGATTGTTTGGCACGAGAAACGAGGCAAAATAGCTGGTAAAAAAATATATAAAACAAGAGTTCGTTCTTTCGGTTATATTTTGATTTGGGGAGTTCGGATTTGGGCAATTTTGGAGGCGATTTTCATCATATGGATTGGGTTAAATATTCTCTACTTGGTTTTGGTTATATTTCATGAATTCATCTTCATTTTTGGGATTTGATTGATGATTTCAAAGTGAAATTAAGGGAGTTGGGGCTTGAGTTTTGGAGAGTTTTAAGTAGGGATTTGAGGGACCAAACGGAGTCCGATTTTGATAAATTTTATATGGTTAGACTCGGGAGAGGACGAGGATTACTATTCTGTCATTTTTGACTGGTTTTGAAATGTGGACTCGGGAGCCGGATTTTGGCCGATTTCGGATTTTTGGCATATTTTATAGTTTTTATTGTGGAATTCGATTCTTTAGCCTATGTTGATAGTAGTATTCTGATTTTGGTTAAATTTTGGAACTTTTGGAGACTGAGTCCAGAGACGAGGGCATCCCGGAGCAGGATTTTTATGCGGTTTAGGTAAGTAACACTTTTAACTCGGGCTTTGAGGGTATAAACCTAGAGATTTGATACCATGTGATTGTGTGGAAGTGATACCCATGCTAGGTGACGGGTGTGTGGATGTGCACCACGAGGGATTGAGACTTGGTCCATCCCGCGAGGTTGTGAGGCCTAATAGCTATTATTTGTGGTTATTTGTTTACTTGTCGTTGGACTTGTTTGACTTCATGTTAGAGATCATGTTTAGGCTTTATTCATGCTCACGTTATTTGTACTCAGTCATAGAAATTATTGTACATGTTTACCTCAGTCTCTATTATTTTGCTGATATGTTGTGATACTCAATGTGGGTTGTGTCCCCTTATTGTGGTGCATTGTGAGGCTGGACAGGTACATGACTAAGTGAGGTCGAGGGCCTGATTGTAAGGATATTAATACTGTAGCGCTTGAGCTGTCTGTGTAGCACATGAGCTGACCATGCGGGTTCCAGGTATTGATACCACAGTGCATGAGTTTTCCGCATAGCACGTGAGCTGACCGTGCGAATCCAGGTATTGATATTATGGCACGTGAGCTATCTGTGCTTAGCACTTGGGCTTTGGGAGCCCCTTCGGAGTCTGTACACACCCACAGTGAGCGCAGAGTGTTGAGTGTATTGAGTGTTGAGTGTTAAGTATTGAGTGTTAAGTGCGAGTGCTGAGTGATGGAGTGACATTGCTGTGAGGTTGCGTTTACTTTTGTTGCTGCTGCAACTTACCTATTTATTTCTGTTTATTTTAAATTGTGATAATGAAATGAATTGTTTTACTTAGCTCGTCACTACTACTCAGTTCCTTAGTTATTTCTGTTACTACTAAGTTGGTTGTACTCATACTACACCCTGCACTTTATGTGCAGATCCAGATGAGTTAGAGCACGGCGATCGTTGAGTTCAGGCTGGCTATCTTGGAGATTGCAAGGTAGCTGCTAGCGTCCACAAGACCTTGTTAATCCTTTTGTCATTTCTTTTTTTGGACAGTTAGACAACTTATATATCTTAGTTCACAGTTCTAGACGATCATGACTTAGTGACACCCTGATGTTTGGAGCTCATTTCCGTATTTTATATTATTTATATTTAGAGTTGGTTTAGTTTATTAGGAATTAAGTTATTGGAAATGTTTTATTAAATTCTTATAGTCAAATTAGTAG
Organism: Nicotiana knightiana; assembly: GCA_005239525.1. Taxonomy (NCBI): domain Eukaryota; kingdom Viridiplantae; phylum Streptophyta; class Magnoliopsida; order Solanales; family Solanaceae; genus Nicotiana; species Nicotiana knightiana. The sequence goes on along the minus strand of ML400308.1, from coordinate 56,298 downwards.
TAATATTTTGGGAAATAGGCTTGCCTTGTAACACGATAGGCGCCATCATGTTCATGGTTAGATTTTGGGTCGTGACAGATATGCAGTTTCGAGAGATCCTTTGGTCATGGCATGATCTCTTCGGGCTATGAGGATGATGCCCTCAAACTATGGTTCCTTCAGACAACATGGCGATATTCATCCCATGAAATGCAAAGATGCGGTGATATCGATCGTTTGATAGAGGAAAAGGTAATGCTTAGTCATATGCAAGAATGAGAAGAGACAATGCTTAGTCTTGTATGCGATGAGGGCAATGCTTATCCTGACGCAAAAAATGGAGACAATGCTTAGTCTTATGTAAGGAAAGGTAGTGCTTAGCCTTGTGCGGTATGGAGGTAATTCTTAGCCTCAATCGGATAATGGAGACGGTGCTATCTCATGCAAGAAAGGCAGTGCTTAGCCTTATGCAACAATGGAGGCAGCACTTAGCCTCATGGAAGGATATGAGACAGTTCTTAGTCTCATGCAAGGAAAGGCAATGCTTAGTCTTATGCGTAATGGAGCACAATGTTTAGTCTCATGGAATAATGGAGACGGTGCTTAGTCTCATGTAAGGAATGGCAGTGCTTAGCCTCATACAATAATAGAGGCAGAGCCTAGCCTCATGCAAGGTGAGGGCAGTGTTTAGCCCTATGCAAGGAGTAAAGACAATGCTTAGTCTCATGCAAAGAAAGGCAGTGCTTAGCCTTATGCAAAAATTGAGGTAGTGCTTAGCCACATGCGAGGATTGGAGACAATGCTTAGTCTCATGCAAAGAAAGGCAATGCTTAGCCTTATGCAGTAATGGAGGCAGTGCTTAGCCACGTGCAAGGAACGGAGACAATGCTTAGTCTCATGCAAAGAAAGGAAATGTTTAGCCTTATGCAATAATGGAGGCAGTGCTTAGCCACATGCGAGCAATGGAGATAATGCTTAGTCTCATGCAAAGAAAGGAAATGTTTAGCCTTGTGTGATAATGGACGCAGTGCTTAGACACATGTGAGGAATGGAGACAATTCTTAGTCTCATGCAAAGAAAAGCAACATTTAGCCTTATGCGATAATGGAGTGCGAGGAATGGAGACAATGCTTACTCTCATGCAAAGAAAGGAAATGTTTGGCCTTATGCGAAGATGAGGGAAATGCTTAGCCCTATGAAAAAAAAACAATGACTAAATGTGAGAGGGCAAAGTATTTCTTAGCTTGACACGTTTGCGTTTGGCGACTTTTGTCGGTGTGAAGATAAAGATCTTGTTGTGTGTGTATTTGCGGGCGTTCCTGTTATATCCATTGTGCCTGTATCCAAAGGAAAATTGTGAGTTTGGAGAGGGGAAGGTTGGTTCGTGCTCTCAATTCCTTTCTTTGCCTTTTCTCTTGTCTTGAGGTCATGCTTGAGTCACCCCAGTTAATATCTGGCTACTATAAAAATGAAATCTTCGAAAAACATGCATTTGTGATAAATTACAACAACAATAAAAAACCCAGCATGATCCCAACAAGTGGGGTCTGGGAAGGGTAGTCTGTACGCAGACCTTACCCCTACCTAATGCAGGTAGAGAGGTTGTTTCCAATAGACCCTCGGCTCAGGAAGGATAAGAAGAAGAAGAGGAAAGCAAGGAAGGAAGAAATAGGGAAGAGAAAAGAAAAAGGGATAGATAAAGGATAAATAGTTCCAAATAATAGCAACAGGGAATACAATACCTGAGACGAACAAAACCACATAACGTAATAAAAATCTAAGAATATGAAGGGACATGCATGCTACTAAGACTATTGGTGAACAACTAAAAACTACTCACTAACCTTCTACCTTAATCCTCGACCTCTACACACTCCTATCAAGGGTCATGTCCTCAGTGAGCTGAAGCGGAGCCATGTCCTGTCTAATCACCTCTTCCTAGTACTTCTTAGGCCTACCTCGACCTCTTCTCAAACTCTCCATGGCCAACCTCTCACACCTCCTTACAGGAGCATCAATGCTTCTTCTCTTAACATGTCCGAACCATCTCAGCCTCGACTCCCGCATCTTGTCCTCCACAGGAGCTACTCACACTCTGTCCCGGATAGCTTCATTCTTAATCCTATCTCTTCTGGTACACCCACGCATCCATCTCAACATCCCCATCTCTGCTACTTTCATCTTCTGCATGTGGGAGTTCTTGAATGGCCAACACTCAGCCCCATACAGCATAGCTGGTCGAACCACCACTCTATAAAACTTACCCTTAAGTCTTGGTGGAACATTCTTGTTGATACCCAATTTTTCCCTCATATTTTTTCAACTATATATATATATATATATATACTTTCAAAATAGTGCATATGCATCATCATGTGATTTACAAGCGTGCACAAGTATTTTGCAAAATTTTCTATAGGCTAAGCACGACCACTCTGAAACCGAACCAACCGACCCAACACAACATAAATAGGCTAAGCAGCATATGATAAAGCATAAATAGGGAAAACAGCTGAAATTCTCAGAACGACCGGTCGGGTCGTTACATCCTCCCCCTTTTAAACAAACGTTCATCCTCGAACGGGTCTAGAAGCATACCTGGAGTCTCAAATAAGTGAGGATATTTGCTCCGCATCTCCCGCTTGGTCTCCCAGGTGGCATCCTCCACCGGCTGCCCTTTCCACTGAACCTTCACTGAAGCTATATCCTTAGACCTCGGCTTTCTGACCTGACAACCCAAAATAGCCATTGGCTCTACCTCATATGACATATCACCCTCGAGTTGAACCGTGATGAAGTCCAAAACATGAGGCGGGTCACCAACATACTTCTGGAGCATCGAAACATGGAACACCGGATGAATACTCGATAAGTTGGGTGGCAAGGAAAGTCTATAAGCCACCTCTCCAATCCTCTGAAGCACCTCAAAAGGCCCAATGAACCGGGGACGAAGCTTTCCCCTCTTCCCTAATCTCATAAAAACCTTCATGAGTGACACCTTCAGCAGTACCTTCTCTCCCTCCATGAAAGACACATCCCGGACCTTCCGGTCCGCATAGCTCTTCTGCCTAGACTGCGCCGAGCAAAGTCGCTCCTGAATCAACTTCACCTTATCCAATGCATCCTGAACCAAGTATGTGCACAATAGCCTGGCCTCTCCCGGCTAAGACCAACCAACATGGGATCTACACCTCCTACCATACAAAGCCTCATACGGAGCCATATAAATATTGGACTGGTAATTATTATTATATGCAAACTCCGCGAGCGGCAGAAACTGGTCCCATGAACCCCCAAAATCAATGACACAGGTACGTAACATGTCCTCCATAATCTGAATCGTACGCTCCGACTGTCCGTCGGTATGAGGATGAAATTTTGTGCTCAACTCATTCTGAATACCCAATTCTCTCTGCGCGGTTCTCCAAAATTGAGATGTGAACTGAGTACCTCTGTCGAAATGATAGAAACTGGAACCCCATGCAAGCAGATAATCTCCCTGATATAAATCTCGGCTAACCGCTCTGAAGAATAAGTAGTACCAACAGGAATGAAGTGCGCGGACTTGGTTAGCCGATCCACAATAACCCATATATCATTAAATCTCCTCGAAGTCCGTGGGAGCCCAACTATAAAGTCTAGGGTGATCCGCTCCCACTTCCTCTCCAGAATATCTAACCTCTGAAGCAACCCACCTGGCCTCTTATGCTCATACTTGACCTGCTGGCAGTTGAGACACCGATCTACAAACTCAATAATATCCTTCTTCATCGGCCTCCACCAATAATGCTGTCTAAGATCCTGATACATCTTCACCGCACCCGGATGGATGGAATACCGCGAGGCATGAGCCTCATCTAAAATCAACTCTTGGAGCCCATCCACATTGGGCACGCAAATCTGGCCCTGCATCCTCATGACCCCATCATCACCAATAGCCACATCCCAGGCATCTCCTCGACCGACCCTGTCCTGAAGAACTAGCAAGTGTGGGTCATCATACTGGCGTGCTCTAATCTGATCATAAAGAGGATACCTAGAGGCTACACAAGCCAATACCCGTGGAGGCTCGGACAAATACAATCTCACCAACTTACCTGCTAAAGCCTAAACATCAAGTGCTAAAGGTCGCTCTGCTATTGGGATGTAGGCTAGACTCCCCAAACTCTCTACTCTGCGACTCAGGGCATCGGCCACTACATTGGCCTTTCCCGGATGATATAGAATAGTGAGGTCATAATCCTTGAGAAGCTCCAACCATCTCCTCTAATGCAAATTCAATTCCTTTTGCTTCAGCAAATACTGCAAACTACGATGATCAGTGAAAATCTCACAATGCACTCCATGCAAATATGGCGCCAAATCTTCAAGGCATGAACAATGGCAGCTAACTCAAGATCGTGCACTGGATAATTCTTCTCGTGCGCCTTTAACTGTCTAGACGCGTAGGCAATCACCCTACCGTCCTGCATCAATACCGCTCCCAAGCCAACTCTAGAAGCATCATAGTAAACTGTACAAGAACCTGAACCAGTAGGCAAAACCAACACGGGATCTGTAGTCAAAGCTGACTTGAGCTTCTGAAAGCTCTCCTCATACTCCTCATTCCACCTGAACTGAGCACCCTTCTGGGTTAGTCTGGTCATCGGTGCTGCAATAGATGAAAATCTCTCTACAAAACGGCGATAGTACCATACCAAACCAAGGAAACTGCGGATCTCGATAGCTGATGACGGTCTAGGCCAGCTCTGCACCGCCTCTATCTTCTTCGGATCAAACTGAATACCCTCACTAGACACCATGTGCCCCAAGAACGCTACTGAATCCATCCAGAACTTACACTTTGAAAATTTTGCATACAGTTTCTTCTCCCTCAAGGTCTGAAGCACAACTCTCAAATGCTGCTCATGATCTTCCCAAGATCGGGAATATACCAAGATGTCATTAATAAACACGATAACGAGGAAATCAAGATAAGGTCGGAACACATTGTGCATCAAGTGCATAAAGGCTGCTGGGGCATTGGTCAGCCCAAATGACATGACAAGAAACTCATAATGACCATATCTAGTCCAGAAGGCGATCTTCGGAATGTCAAAATCCCGAATCTTCAACTGATGATACACGGATCTCAAGTCAATCTTGGAGAACACTCTGGCTCCTTGAAGCTGGTCAAACAAATCATCAATACAAGGCAAAGGATACTGGTTCTTCAAAACCTTGTTCAGCTGCCGATAATCAATACACATGCGCATAGAACCATCCTTCTTCTTCACAAACAACACCGGTGCACCCCAAGGTGACACACTAGGCCGAATGAACCCCTTATCTACGAGTTCCTGAAGCTGTTCTTTCAATTCCTTCGACTCCACTGGTGCCATACGATAAGGTGGAGTAGAAATAGGCTGAGTGCCTGCACCAGATCAATACCAAAATCAATATCATGTCAGGTGGCATGCCTGGCAGGTCTACAGGGAACACGTCCGAAAAATCACGGACCACAGGAACAGAATCAACAGTAGGAGTCTCACCGCTAACATCCCTCACAAAAGCCAAATACGGTAAACATCCCTTCTCAACCATACGTTGAGCCTTCAAGTAAGAAATCACCCTGCTAGGTACATACTTAGAAGAACCTCTCCACTCAACCCTCGGAACTCCAGGCATAGCCAAGGTCATGGTCTTAGCGTGACAATCAATAGTAGCATGGCATGGAGATAGCCAATCCATGCCCAATATCACATCAAACTCAACCATGCTGAGTAACAATAGGTTCACTCGGGTCTCCAGACCCCCAATAGATATCACACATGACTGATACACCCGGCCTAGAATGTTTAAAGGCTTTAAATCGATTTATTTCTGTATTTTTATTATATAAATACCTATTAATTACTTTACAAATTATTTTTATGATGATTTTATCATCTAAACTTATCATTTACACTCATATTAGGTTTCAAATGTTTTAGTGCATTTATTATAATTACGTTTGCATTTTTAGAGCTAAAATTGCATATTTTTGCAATAATAGCCTATACATGCTTATAATTACTTTATTTATGAAAAAAATAATTTTTTATATTTTTAATCTATTTTTATGCACAAATGATATTTTTTTTATTTATCTATTATTTTTACAAATTATTTATTGGATAAATTTGGGTTTTTAAAATCTGGGCCCAATTTTTAATTGATTTCGGACCTAAAACTACCCAGACCAACCCAATATACCTAAGCCCAATACCCTGGCCCAACTACCCTTACCCGTTTAATAACCCAACTCAGTCCACTCAAATCCCAGCTGTGGATCAAAGATGATCAACGGCTCACAGACGATCACCCCCTTTCCTTATATCTCCATCCCCAAACCCTATCCCTCATTTCCCTAACCCCACCGTCTCTGTTTCCCCCTCTGATGAACCCTAATTCTTTTGCCTCACTAAACTCCCCCCCCCCCCCCCCCCCCAAATCTCATTCCTAATGGGATTCTTTCCCCATTTACCGACCATCTCGAGATATTTCCTTTATTTGGTGCTATGTTACGAAATAACTTAAGTACTTGCCTAAATATGGAAAGTACCCCACTTCGATACTATCCAGATCAGTGTTTACCCCCTTGAATTGGACGACCTTGAGTTCAAATGCATTATTTTGTACCGATTCTCTCATACCTTATTGATTCTTACTGAACCCTAAAGGTTAGGGTTTTACATTCTCTCTGATTCGAACATAAACTGGTTCAAACTTTGATTTTTAGCATTATTTTTGTCTATATTCACTCTATTACTTGTGAATCTGCCTATTTTTGTCGATTTCTTTTACTTACCCAAATTAGGAATTCAGACCCTTTTACTTGAACTAAATCCGGCTCGATTCTATGTTTCTTTTTGAATAATTCCCTGTCTGTGTTCATTATATGCATTATGTGATTCTTTGCCTTATTTTTCTACTGATTTTGTGTATTTTCACCTAAAATTTAGGGTTTTAAATTTACTGATTTGAGTACTTGCCTTTTAGTATTTTTTTTTAGCTATTTTCATGTTCTAATTCTTGTACTATTTAAACCCCTCCCCACTCCCCTTTGAAAGAGGGAGAGGTTCTGAGTACGAAAATCTTTTCACTACTATAACAAAATTGTGTGCTTCTACTCAATTGAATAATCTTACTCTGTGTTTTGATTCCTGGCCGGCTGAAAGCAAGGGCCAGAAATCTCTAAGTGTTGCTTCTGTTTTGGTGATATTCACTACACTGTTGGACTCCTTTCTTCCCTTTTTCATCTCAACTGGTGAGTTATTAGACCCTCTACCATTTCATTATGATTGTTCACTCAATGTGTTACTTCAACTAATCTATACTATCCTAATGTTATTACATTGTGATTTGAAACATACTTAAGTTTATGTTGAGTTTATTAATCATACTCCAGTCAAATTCTATGTCACAGACGAATATCTTTTGAAGTTAAACCTGTCTGTAAACATGCTCTCGTATTTTTTTCCTGTGAACTAGTTAACTATGTATAGATGTATGCATTCATATTTATAAGTTTGTTGAACCTGTTATAAATATGGCATGTTTGACTCTGTTCTTACTGTATTATGATACTTCTAGTAAATGCCTTAATCAATTTTTAACCTGTCCCAATCTGTTGCTAACCAATGTGATCCCTAGTGTTTCCACTTAATATAATCTGGATCTTCTATTATTACTATGAACCTGCTTATGAACTTGTCTTGTTAGTATGTGATTGAGTTTAATTCCTAAATCTTGACTAAGTATGCTTGTTTAGGTTTAAACATGTCTACTACTTGTTTGTACATGTTCAATATGTGATTCTGTCCTTAAGTGAATTCTCTAATCCATTCTTTGATTATCTCTTATTCCCTTACTATCTAGCCTTTCTGAATCTTCATTCTTAGCCGGTTGAAAGCTAGGGCTATTTAGGTTTTGTCCTTGACCTCCTAGTGTGAACACTACTCAGGGTCCATGTGAGACCTGTGTGAACTCTGACACACTAGGACCTGGTCCCTAGTCTTTTCTTGAACTGTTTCTGATCAATTTCTCTAGTGTGAGCACTGCTATGGGTTCTTGAAGCCCTTGGGAACTCTGACACACTAGGGATTTGGGTTTTGTATGCTTAGATTTATGGGTGAATCACTTAACAACTGGTTATTGTGTATCTATAAACATGGATTTTGGAGCTATTGTGAGTCGAAGGCCTGGCATGCCCAAGTGTATTTGGGCCTGTTGTAGGCTCCCTATAGTTTTACTTACTTTGTAATTAAATTATTAAATTCTGGTATGTAATAATGATTTGTAATAATAATTCTGGGGTGTTAGTAAAATTGGGAAGGGTCTCTTATTTTGCAATAAAAGTTGGGTAAAAATCCTGCCTATAGGTCCAACAATGTGTTATCATTTGCAATATATTAGAAATCTTGTCTATAGGTCTAACAATGTGCTATTATATGTGTTGTATGTTAGAAATTCTGCATATAGGTACCTCATTATGTTCTGTTAGAAATCAGGTTTATAGGAAATGGTATGGTCCAATATGCGTGCAAATGTCTTCTTACACACTGTCTTGTTCAAATTTTAGAGATCATGCCTATAGGATCTAAAACTGTTCAAATTGTAGAGATCATGCCTATAGAATCCAAAAATGTTCAAATTATAGAAATCATGCCTATAGGATATAAAACTGGTTCAAATTGTAGAGATCATGCCTATAGGATCTAAAACTGTTCAAATTATGGAATGCACACCTGAATCTGTTCAATTTTTATTTCTGCCCGCTTATTCATGAATTGTGTTGTCACCTTCATTAGAAAACATGCCTATAGGATTAAAACAAATAATTCTAGATCTATTTTGTCACGACCCCAAATCAATAATGTCCGTGATGGCACCTATCATGAAACTAGGCTAGCCCTCTAATACAATGAAATCAACTTTTTTCCGTTTTATAGAAATATAGTCTAAAATTCTAGCAAAATTCACTTTTTAAGACAAGTTCAACAAGAATAATAATCCAAAATGATCAAAATCTAATACCGACCCAGACCTCTGAGGTCAACTATCACGAGCATCTAAGACGATAAATACAATGTATAAGAAAGTGACTTTGATACTAACATAAGTCCAAAGTATGAAGAATCTATGAATTGGGAAAGGAAAGGAGGTGAAATGGGGACGCTGAGAAGCTACCTCAATCCTTGAATAACTCCAAGCACGTAAGAAATCAACTAGTGAGTTGGTCCGGTACCTGGATCTGCACACAGAGGTGCATGGAGTAACGTGAGTACGCCAACTTAGTAAGTAACCAAAGTAACTAAAAACTTGAGTGCAGTGACAAGAATTTATAAATCATAATTTCATAGAAACAGTAATTCAACTTTTATTAGAAGGCTCAATATAAAGAAGAGTGGGAAAATAATAAAATTCACAATGTAACGGCCATTCAGGCACAGTATCACTCATAACAAGGTATCTCAGTCACCCGTGACTCCACTATCGGTATTCCATGCTCAAACTAAGCACTCTCACTATAGTAGTACCAGATATCCACTCAACTGCTACGGCGTGCATCCCGATCCACCTAAAATATGTTGCAGCGTCCAGCCCGATCCGAATAACATATGCTGCGGCGTGCTGCCCGATCTAGTATATATAGTCGATTGTGCTCACTAGGGTGTAGAGACTCCGGAGGGGCTCCTACATCCCAAGCATTATGTTGTTGCGGTGTGCAGCCCGATCCAATATACATGTACTGCGGCATGCAGCTCGACCCATATAATATTTGTTGCGGCGTGCAGCCCGATCCAATATACATATGTTGCGGCGTGCAGCCTGATCCATATAATATCTACTGCGACGTGCAGCCCGACCCATAAGTATCCTCACAATCTTGGCTCTCGACTCTCGACTCTCGGCCTCGCTCAGTCATCCTCTCAAGACACTCGGGAAACTCATCTCAACAACACGGGACTTAGCCCAAAACACCTCACAGTATTCTAAAATAGTGTGACAATAGTGAAATAGCAACAGTAATAAACATGACTGAGTTCATAGGATTCTCTATCAGAAATAGTGTGAGAATAGTGTAAGAATACCCCTGAGGGTCTAAACAGATCGGCACAAGTATCCAAACATGGCTTACAGCCCATAAATAAGTATAAGTCTCTAAAATATAGGATATCTCATGATCTAAAATAAATTATGTGGCTTAATAGTCGCTACGGGACGAACCAAGTCACAATCCCTATCGGTGCACGCCCACACGCTCGTCACCTAGCATGTGCGTAACCTCATTTACCAAAAAAATAATACAAAATACTTGGGTTTCATACCCTCAGGTCTAGAGTTACAATCGTTACTTACCTCAAACAGTTCGAAAACTACTCCGCGATGTTATTGCCCCTCGAATCGGCTCCCAAATGCTCCAAGTCTATCAAAATCAGATCAATAACATCAAAATATGCTAGGGAGATGAACCTAAATCGAAAGCTACCAAAATTAGGCACAATCCCTGAAATTGGCCAAACCCGGCCCCCGGGCCCATGTCTCGGAATTTGATAAAAATAACATCACAAGAATCCTTATCCTCCCCAAGTCTATACATATCAAGGACACCAAAATCGGACTCCAAATGACCCATCAAATCCCCATTTTAAAGTCTCTAATTCCAAGCCCTAATTACCCATTTTTAGCACTGATTTTCCCAAATTTTCACCACTAATCAGACCTTTAATCACACATAAACAAGTTTCTAGTCCAAAAACCTTACCTCAATGAAGAACGATCGATTTCCCTCTTCAAAAACCCTTCAAAAGCTTCAAACCCGCATAGAAATGGTGAAAGAATGCCCAAAATTTACTAAGGACCCTTTATATATGATCTGCCCAAGGATTCCTGCACCTGCGGCCGAAAACTCTCACCTACGGATCCGCACTTGCGGTCCCAGGTGCGCACCTGCGAGAATTCACTTAAAGTCGAATTTCTGCACATGCGCCTCATTTCCGCACATGCGACTTCGCAGGTGCGGCCCCACGTCTGCATCTGCGACCTCTCACTGAACCAGCCAAATTCTGCATCTGCGAAGTCTTGTCCGCTTCTGTGGGCCCGCACCTGCGGTCCCCTATCCGTAGGTGCAGTTACACCAGCATCAGCTGCTATTTTCCAACTTAAAATCCCTCGACCGCTATCTGAAATCATCTCGAGCCCCTCGGTACCCCAACCAAAAATACCAACAAGTCCCATAACCTTATTCAAACTTAGTCGAGCCTCGGAACACCCAAAATAACATCAAAACTCTAAATTCACCTCGGATTCAAGCTTATGAACTTAGAAATTTCTAAATTTCACCAAGGATGCCGAAACTATCCAAAACACATCCGATTGATCTGAAAATTTGCACACATATCCAAATGACACTACGAACCTACTCCAACTTCCAGAATTCCATTCCGGCCCCGATAGCCTATTTTCCACTGCCGACCGAAAATCGCCAAAAACTAACTTTCGCCAATTCAAGCCTAATTCTACATCGGACATAAAAATTACATTTCGAACACACTCCTAAGTCCCAAATCACCTAACGCAGCTATCTGAGCCATAAAATCTACATTTCGAGGTCGTTTACCAATAAGTCAACTCCCAGTTAACTTTTCCAACTATTAAGCCCATTAAAGAGACTAAGTGTCTCAGTTCTCACCACGACCACTCCGAAAATGAACCAACCGACCCAACACAACATAAATGGGATAAGCAACATATGATAAAGCATAAATAGGGAAAACAGTCTAAAATTCTCGGAATGACCGGTGGGGTTGTTACATGTTTCTATGACCTGTCACTGTTTACTATCGCATAAAACACCTAGATACCATGTTCATAGGCTTAATTGTATTATGCTAAAATCAGTAGGCAAACTTTGTAGGTTCTAAATGTTTCATTAAGAAACTGGTTTTCCACACTGCTTGTTCATTCAATATCACATAGATATCTAGCCTATAGGATTCTGCAATTAATAAAAATTTGTCAGTGTTAACTAGTTTAAGCGTGCATTTGATGTCTAAATGCGGAGGCTAACTTGAGCCCATACTTGTTTCTATTTGAAAGTCCTAACTGTTTTGTCTTTCGCTTAGTATTTTTTCTTTTGAGCAGCCTAAGTTAAGGTCTAGAACCACTCTGAAATAGAGGTCCAAATGCCTCCTGGACCATAGGCATGAGACGGATAGTGCACGCATAGGGTACGACTTAGAATTGACTAGAGCGCTTTAGGTAAAAACCTTAAAGATAGTAATCGGGTATCATGAGATGATAGTCTGTGCCCGCTGAATAATATGAGTAACACCCCGTCTTGGGGGAGTTACGAAATATTATTTATGTTGCACGGGGTGATCCTTTGGGCTAAAAAACTTAGGATTCCCCCCCCCCCCCCCCCCCCATTTCTATTAAAATAATTCTTTCCTTGTCCAAATTGTTTCTTTTCTCTTAGACTAGATCACATGATATGAGTTCGGCCGGGACACATCGTTGTGGACCTTGAGAAGTGCCTAACACCTTCTCCTCGAGGTAATTTGAGCCCTTACCTGATCTTTGGTGACACAACTAGTAAACCCGAGTCATTTACAAATAGGTGCCCTAACGCACCTTAATCCGTTAGGTGGTGACTCTCTCTCTTTTAATAACCCTTCCTTTAAAAGAGTTGTCAATGTCGAAACCCGATTTCGTGAGAAAAAGGGGCACGACAACATGGCGACTCTGCTGGGGATATCCTTATGCTCTTACCATAATAAAATTGGTCTGTGTGAATTAGTCTCCCTCGATAAGCGTGTCTTTATTATTTTATGCTTGAATTCACCATTTTATTTGCTACATACACACCCACTTCCCTATTTTTCCCTTTATATGAATTTACATGCAATGTTTCGCTTAATCCTGTCACAATCGGCATCCTCTCTGTTATTTCCAAATAATATTCACTGGCATCAATATTTATGTCTTTCCCTACCCTTTTACCGCTTTATGTGTTACACCCCATGTTTTCGTACGTGAGAGTACGTCGTAAGTCAATTGACGTAATCTGAGAAACAAGATTATATTTGGAAGTATATAAAGTAAGTTAATCATGTTACCTTGGAGGTTACAAATATTTAAGATCATGAATAACGAGTACCAAGAGGGTTGAAAATCTTAGAACCTAAACCAATTGAAGAAAATAAATTTCGTCGAAAGTCGACGAGTTTGGAATGTTATAACATTTACTTTAGGGTGAGACTATGGTTAATTACATGATAAAGAGGTTATTCTATGAGTTGTTGTTTTTGGATGATAGTCGTGTGCTATGTTTTGAAGTCAAGTAAGTTGTGGAACAAAAGTTGGCAAAGGCCTTCACAAGTTACATTCATAAATTTGTTGAAACTTAGGTCAAATGTATCTGAGCTTTTCTCCCAATATAATTGGAATAAGGGTATGATCTATATACCAAATTTAATATCTACGAGTCTAGTTGCTAACGCATTTAATCGTTCGTCTATACGACATCAGAATAGAGAGATATTCGCGTTTTCGCAAGACCGTGCAAAGCAGCTCTCGTGGGACCCACAAAGTCGGTGTAAACTCCAACTTGTATTTAAGTCAATTCTAAATCGTTTCACTCATTTTTATCCTCAAAAATAGTTCCTAAATCCTCCTAAATTCTCTCCAATGGTTCCTCCATTATTCTAGGGTGAAAACCTAAGATAAAAACATGAATCCAACGTTAGAAACCCCGTAGTGCTTGCTAGATCGTAGTTCTTCATATTGTGGCTGTTTTGGAGGGTTCTTCAAAGTGAAGTAACCTCAGGTCTCGTCTGGTTATTGTTTATTAAGGTAATAATCAGTCCCTCCTTCATACATATTAGATTTTCAAGGTGAACTACAAGTGTTTACACTCCAGGAAGAGAACATAAAACCTATAGTGTTGTGGTGTCATTGAGGATATTTGTGGGTTGTGGTTGGCCGAAATTTCAAGTGGTTGATATTGTATAAGGTGAGTATAACAACCTACTAATTGTACTTAATGTTTCTTGTATGTTGGTTAAGTTGTTAGGTTAATAAACTACAAGATAATACTTGGATTAGCTTAAGTCACTTCTATTGTGTTGTATTGCCATTGAGGGCTGTTGTAAGCTAAATATAACTTGGATTTCAACTTGAAGCTACTACAGGATGTATTTGTATTGTGTTCTTGCAGGTATTTAAGGTTTTATGGATGTAGATTAAGTTGAATGGTTGGACTAGACATTAACTAGTGAATAAAGTTGCCAATTGAAGAAAGCTGGAGTTGTGGATTGTTTCCTTTGATATAAATATATGGTATAAGGATGGAATAATTGATGAATTATTTAATTATCATATTAGTGATGTTGTTAAATTAATTTAAGAAGTCTATAAGGTTTAATATGGTTTATACGGATTCCAATCGAGCTTGCCGCTCAAAATGATTGTTGAACTAATCGGAGAGCTTATTGTGAATTGTATTGTTGTTGTTTGGGTTGTTGGTGACTTTTGGTAACATATGGGATGTAGTAAAAATAGGGGAGGTGTTGTCTGTTTTCTTGTAGAATATTGGTTTTGAAATATGAGAGTTACAATGCTTATATGATGACGACGAAGTCGGGTTCTCATTGTAGACGTAAGAAGATCATATTGAGCTTTGTTGACTATTGGAGAGAAGATTTCAAAGGTATGTTAAGGAACTTCCTTATTTATTTTGGCATGATCTAAAGTGAAACGAACGTAAACGATACGCTATTTCATAATGAATCTACTACTAGCAACTAAGGTTGTCCATGTTGTTCTTTCCTTACAAAGTTATTCTAAGAAAGTATGTATGATTATTGAGTCCTAGTGAAGTTCATATTGATGGTATGATGTCCATAATGTTAATCGAAGGTGAAACTACCTTACGTCATTCCGAAAGTTTTAGAGCGTGATTCCATGAGTCCAGCATGCATTCTATATAGTATCTATTTTACTCTACCGAGTTGCGCTATAGTCGGCCGGGTACGACACCCATTGTGCAACCACAGATCAGTTGGGTTCACCGAGCTCCACGTGGCCGGGTACTATTCTACCGAGAATTATGATGGTCAAGTATGTTTTTACTGAGTCATCTTTGAGGCCGGGTACGATATGATGATGATGATGCCCACAGAGGCGGATGTTTTTAAAAGATTGTGTATATATTTATGTATCATGCATTTCATGCCACTATCTCTTAGAGGCACTCAGATGCTACAGGTTGTATCTCCTATATCTCTCTTTATATTACTGTTCTTATTTATGTTTTTTTGCCTTACATACTCAGTACTTTATTTGTACTGACATCCCTTTTGCCTGGGGATGCTGCATTTTATGCCCGTAGGTCCCGATAGACAGGTTGACAGTCCTCCTAGTAGGCTATCAGCTCAGCGGAAGGTGTTGCTGCACTCCACTTGCTCTGGAGTTGCCTATTTGGTCAGTATGATTGGGACATGTATTGAATGGTATGGCAAGGCCTTGTCCCGACCTATATGACATTTATGTAGTCATAGAGGCTTGTAGACAGATGTCAGGTATATGGATACTTGTATAGCCTTGTCGGCCTGTGTTTTGTGTTTACAAATGATCATGTCAGCCTTATAGGCCCGTATGTCACATTTATAAGTTTCTATATAATGTTGGGTCATCATATGTCTAGTATGTACTTATATTTTATTCTTGTTATCTCATGACGACCCTTTTGTCCCATTTACCCATGATAGTATGATAAGAAATATATGTTATGTTGGTACTCGATTGAATAAGGTACCCATTTCCCGTCGTGGCCCATAGGTTGGGTCGTGAAAGAAGTGGTATCAGAGCAGTTCTATCCTAGGGATGTCTACAAAGCGTGTTTAGTAGAGTCTTATTTATGGGTGTGTTGTGCACCACACCTATAAGCAGGAGGCTACAAGGAATTTAGGAATGCCACTCTTTCTTCTTAATCTAGATCGTGTGGTAGAGCCCTGTTGTAAGAACTCAAACTTCTAAATTCTACTTTATTCGTAATACAACGA
Organism: Nicotiana knightiana; assembly: GCA_005239525.1. NCBI lineage: Eukaryota > Viridiplantae > Streptophyta > Magnoliopsida > Solanales > Solanaceae > Nicotiana > Nicotiana knightiana. The sequence continues at coordinate 40,231 of ML400308.1, read as the reverse complement.
TACCTCATACAAATAGATAGTTAGTACGAGATTGAATGTGGTTGTGTAAGAGTTGAGACAGAGGAACTCGATTTTGCGTCATGCTTATGATGAGTAAATGTGAGGTCTTCAGGAGATTATGTGTATACTAAGACGTTTAAGCTTCTTGTTAAGGAGCCGTGAGGAATGTATATATATCCACCCATATGGTAAAAAACAATAACGAGAGAATTACAAGGTAGGTACAAGTTTCAACAAGTAAAAGGATCAAGGTGAAGAAGGGTGTGAGGTACTCAGTTAGTGAAGATTATCAGTATTTACAATATAGGCATAGAAATATAAGCATTATGCGTTACTTTCAACAGTAATAGAGATATATACAATTGGCCACACCCGTCTCAATTATGCCCTATGAGACCTAACCGATATAGCTTAAGAGAAGGACGGGATATCAGGATCCAGTTAGGGTTAAAGTAAGCCAAAATGTTGGATGGATTGTTTGTGTTAGTTGACATTTCCAAAGGATATTGCAAATGTGCTAACATATCTCCCTATGAGACACCCAGATGGTGCACCCTAGAATAGTACAGCTAGATATGAATACTAGAATGTTCAAAGACATGCACTGGAATGCTGGAAAGAATAAATATTACCTTAGTGTGGCATTCATCCCTAGTAGAGAGAGAATGTTAGGCAACCTGAAAAGACAGTGGATGGAGCAAGGGGAATAAAAGCAAAAGAATGTCTTGTTGGAGTTTTCATAATAAAGTGATAGACATAAATGTTAGCATGGAAATAAGAAGAGAGTTAATAAAGCATTATGTGTAAGATGTGATACGTGGATGACGATGGTAGATAAAAAAAATGACAATATTACCAAATCTATAGGTAACATGTTGTTGACCCAAATCAATGCATAGTTTTGAAGATTGACAAATGTCTGACTAGTTGAACCAGGTCCATCAGAGCATACACACTTGACCTGACGCGTTGGCACATAAACCTTATATGCATAGGAGATGAATGCGATTGTGAAGTATCAATGAACAAGGAGAGTGCCTTCTAATGCGAAAAGGTTGCAAATTTATGAGAGATTAGAAGTTGAATTCAGCAAGGACAGTAACGAAGGAAGGAAGGAAGTTGATTTTAATATGAACTTGTTCTCCCAGGTAGAGTCGTACCAGAACTGAACGACAAACTCAACAACTGACTTTATAAATAAGTGAAGTATTCTTGCTTGAATCAAGAACGCACAAGTGTAGAAGTGAATCATGATCTGAAAGCAAAATTCTCAGATATTTTGCAAGAAGAATTACTGTGCGATACAAAGGCTACAAACCAGCTAGAAGAACCAGTTCCATCTGTTTGTCATTGAGTCTAGTTGGTTGTAGTAGGAGATTTAATATTGTATTTTTTCAGCTTTCATAGAAGCAATTGTAATAGGTACGCATTGTTCAAGTTAGAGTTAACTTGAAGCTTGTAGAAATTACCTAGGGGCTAGTTACTACAAAGGAATTAGAGTTAGTCCTAGGATTACAAAAGAGTTTATTTTGTAAGTCCGTTTGGCTTAGAGTTTTAGTGAAGAGTTTGAGCAAATCCCACTGAGGAGTAGGTCGTGGTTTTTTCACCTTTTGAGCCAGGTGTTTTCCACGTATAAATCTCTGTGTTTTTACTTTACTGCTTTTATTATTCTGCAACAGTAGTAGTTGGAGCACCAAGAAGAACAAGGTTNGTCTAAAACATCAATTGGTATCAGAGCAGGTTATCCTTGAAAGGATAACACCTTGGAGAAGATCAAGATGAGTGCACCACCTGGAAACTAGAATTTTCAATCAACTGCAAAGCCACCACTCTTCAATGGCCAGTATTACTCTTGGTGGAAAAACAGGATGAAGGACCACCTGATTGGAGAAGACTATGAACTCTGGGACATAGTCACTGATGGTCCTCTAGCTACCATGATGAAGACTGCTGAAGGTATAGATGTACCAAAGACTAGAGTTGAATGCACTGGTGAGGATCTGTGGGAGAAGAATGCAAAGGCCAAAAAGTGGCTAGTGTATGGACTAGGTCCAGACGAGTACAGCAGAATCCAAAGATGCACCACTGCCAAAGAGATCTGGGATACCTTTCAAGTAGCCCATGAAGGAACACCTCAGGTAAAAAGGTCAAGAGGTACTCTACTATACTCTCAGTATGAAAACTTTACTATGAAAGAAGGAGAGACTATCCAAGAGATGTACACAAGGTTCACAACCTTGACTAATGAACTGAAGTCTCTTGGAAGAGTCATTTTTGAAGAGGACAGGGTTGAGAAGATCCTAACAAGGGTCTTGCCTATTTCCTGGGAAAGCAAAATCACTGCTATCCAGGAATCCAAAATATGGCAACCCTTAGAGTGGATGAGCTGATTGGAAACCTCTCTGCCTATGAACTGAGAAGACAGACAATGAAGATGGATGGTCCAAAGAAGGAGAGGAGTCTAGCCCTAAGAATAACTGAGGGAGCAGATCTGGAAGATGATGAGATGGCCATGATTACCAAAGAATTCAGAAACTTTCTCATGAGGAAGAA